>JAUMHN010351650.1:0-17543 GCA_032360265.1 Heliamphora ciliata | reverse complement strand
GCGTCGGGATATACGTGAGAAGATCATTGGGTCTTCTCGGATCGTTGTTCTGCATCAAAGAAACTTGAACAAGTTTCCTGAAGGTATATTTAATAATAATATATTAATTTAATGTTATCGTTTTTCATGAAAAACGCACGCGCCGTTTTTTACGGTCACGGCGCCGGTTCTTTATTTTTCTTCCGCGTTCCAACACACGTGTGTATGTGCCTATAAATAGGACACTAGTGGAATCCTAGGGTTTAAGGTCGTGAGATAGAAAATTGAGAGGATAGCTGGTAGAGAGAATGGAGACGAGTTTTGTACTCTTCTACATTCGACAAAGTGAAATATTTTCTCTCTCGCTCGTAGATGTCGACCGATGTGGGTCGAACCATGTAAATCCTCGGTATTGATTATTTTCTAATTTTTGTGCGTGGATTGCTTTTGTTTGTGTTTGGGGATTGGTATTCAAATTCTAACATTGTTTACATATAAATGTATGCTAAATATAATTGATTTTTTGGAGATGATAGTACTTAAGTCACAACTTGTATTGGAGGTAGAAACATCATTGACAAAACATCAAATTGTGACAAAGTCCTCAGTCCTATAGAAGGATATGGACCTAGTTTTGGGCATGGTGTGAGGCCAAATTTTTCAACCAGCGTAAGATAAGTTGCTCACAATAAACTTGAGAAAACGACAAAAAGAGCAGATCAAACTAAAAACTAGGTTGATAAGGTAGAGAGACGAGTTGCAAATGTAGCTAAGGATGTTCAAGCTCAGCGGACTACAATTGACATTTTAAGTCAAAAAAAATAACTCGACTAGAATTACGCTTTCAGTCAATTGCCGCATGAATAGACATAAGCGACTCATGCGGTCCTTAGTCATCATGGTAATGTAAAATTTCTTACCTAACTTCATTTAATTGTACTCTAGAATCAAGAAAGTTAATCATCCTTCACAAATCAACTTCATTTTTTACTTTTTGATAGTACAGTAGCCTCATTTAATGATAGATCTCTGGTTGAAGTTTTATTATGTTTGCTATCTTGTTTGCATCAAATAGTAGTTTTCATCTGTCTTTTTTTCTTAGTGTCGTGCCTTGATTTTTTTTTTGGATTTTTAATTTTTCTTTGTCGTAAAATCCCAAAAAGATATCTTTAGTATAAAATACGATACAATTGAGGGTTTTAGTTTATCGGGTTATAAACTTAAAAAATCGAAACCGCCACCTGACATCGAGTTTGGGTTTGTCAAGTCATCCTTTAAAATCATTTCCAAAGCATGTAAATCAAGGTTTGGAAATTAAGTTTTAAATTTTGAAAAGTCAAAAGAATGCCGAAATATAATTTTTATTTAAAAAACGGTGTAGTAGCCAGACCCGATTTGACATTATTTCTGTTTTGGTTTTGCATGTAAAACGAGAGACGAATTCAAGGATTCACTATTGGGAGTTAGGAAAGTGTTAGGCATTTAATATCGTCCTTTCGGCACCGCCAAATCCCTTTATTAATCTTTTTGTTTGATAAATTATTTTCAACTTTTATGCATCTTGAAAAATAAGGGTATTTTTGGGCAAAATATAGTTTGAAAGATTTTTTATGTGGAGCAAGAAAAGTAGAAGAAGAGAAGGAGGGTGACGGAGAGGATTATGTGGGACAAAAGCTAGAGGATTATGTGGGACAAAAGCTTACTTTATATACTTGATGGGTGAAGACTTGTGTATTCTTGCAAATTCTTGTGGATATAATATGGTTTTTAGATGATGTGGCCGAGTTTGTTTGAGCTGCATATGTATCCTCGGATTGAAATTAGGTCAGTCGTAGCTTGAGCACATATGCATAGTTTGGAATGTGTGTGCGCCTAAAATGGCAAACAATTGATAGACAGGTAAAGCCGTTGGACTTCTAAAATAGTATTTTAGAAGAGTTTTATGTATTTTTCTATTAATAAATAATAGTAAAGTTTATCTTGATATTTTAAGAAAATAGGTGAAAGAGTTGGTTGTTTTTTTCTATTATTATAGAAAAGTATAATTTTTCTTGTTATCATAAGAAAATAGGTTAAAATTTTAATTGTTCCATTATTATAGTAGAGTATTGTGTTTCTTAATATTATAAAAAATAGGTTGAAAGTTTGATTTCTCTATTATTATAGAAAAATATGGAGTTTCTTAATATGATAAGAAAATAGATTAGAAGTTTGATTTTTCTATTACTATAAAGATATAAGTTTTTTCTTAATATTATAAGAAAATTTGTTAAAAGATAGATTTTTCTATTAATATAGAAAATATAATTTTTTCTTAATGTTACAAGAAAGTAGGTTATAAGATTTGTTTTTCTATTATTATAAAAAAAATTAGGTTTTTTATTGTTATGAGAAAAGTAGGTTAAAAGAGATGGTTTTCTATTATTATAAAAAAATATAAATTGTTTTATTAAAAGAAAATAGATTAAAAGATTTATTTTCTACTATTATAGAAAAATTATAGTTTTCTTTATTATTAAAAGAAAACTTGATTAAAAGTTTTATTTTTATTTGTTTATAAAAAGAAAAATAGATTAGATTTTGTTTTGTTAGAAAAATATTGTTTCCCTTACTATTAAGAGAAAAAGAGACTAGAAGTTTTATTTTTATTTTTTAAAAAATAGATTTTTCTTTATTATAAAATGAAAAATATATTAGAAAGTTTATTTTTATTTGTTTAGAAAAATAGAGTTTCCTTTATTATTAAGAAAAAAATGGATTAGAAGTTTTATTTTTATTTGCTTAGAAAAATAGAGTTTTTTTTGTTATTAAAAGAAAAATGGATTCAAAATTTTATTTTTATTAGATTAGAAAATTATTAGTTTTCTTTGTTAATAAAATAAAAATAGATTAGAAAGTTTATTTTTATTTGTTTGTAAAAATATTAGTTTTCTTTGTTATTAAAAGAAAAATAGATTACAAAGCTTATTTTTATTGGTTTATAAAAATATTAGTGTTCTTTGCTATTAAAAAAAAAACCGGTTGGAAGGTTAATTTTTATTTTTTTTAGAAAATATTTTTTTTCGTTGTTGTTAAAAGAGATGTAGTTTGAAAGTTGATTTTTATTTGTTTTAGAAAAATATTAGTTTTTTTATTAAAAGAAAAATGGTTTGAAAGTTGATTTTTATTTGTTTAAGAAATATTAGTATTCTTTGATATTAAAAGAAAAATATATTAAAAGGTTTATTTTTTTTATTTAGAAAAATAGAGTTTTCTTGGTTATTAAATGAAAATTAGTTAAAAGGTTTATTTTTTTATTTGGTAGAAAAATAGTATCTTTGTAATATCCCGTGTTTTTGAATAGTACGGTAGAATATTAAAAGACGCAATAGTCCCTCTTAAGACTTGTAAAACTTTAGAACACAACATATAGAGAAGAAATGGTTTTATTGAGCACTTAATGGGCCAAGGCCCAAAATAAAGAACTGATTGGCTAAAGTCACAAACAAAGCCTAAGTACTGATTAAGGCCCAAATATTCAAACCAAGTATAATTAAGGCTCAAAGTATTTAATGTAAAGACCCATTTTTCTAAATAAAGATTAGAAATCCTAATAGTAGATCTTAATGCTTGCGTAAATGTAAGAAACTGTGATACTCTGTACCGTTTTATTTTTGATATATATTTATGTTTGACATGTTTCTTTTTTCACATGAATATCATTTATGAATGGTTTATGCTTTGGTATTGTAGAACGACATGATAAATGTGTTTTACGCTTTTTCGGGCTTTGTTTAGGCATGTTGGGGTGATTTTTGGGCTGTTAAACCAAGGCTTAAACCAGTACACTTATGCCCAGTGGTTAGATCGACTAGAAGGGTCGGTCCAATTGACTGGACCGAAATTTTTCAGTTCGGTTGACTGAACTGGGGGGTTCGGTCGACTGGCCAAATATTTTTGCCGTGTCTATAAATATCCCAGTGGCGGAGATATTTTAGAAAACCTTTCTTAGAAGCTAAGTTTTCCGTTTCTTTGCCTTCTCTCTAGCTTTTGAGGGCCCGGGACTTAGTTTTTTTGTTATCTTCTTTGTGGATCCTTGCTATCGGGGACGTAGGCTTCGCACCCATTCAAACAGATTCTCATTCCGATGAGGTTTGGATTTTGAGGTTTCGAGTTTTGACTCGCCGAGGTAGGATTCCAGACCCTACTGCTGTATAAGGGTGTTATATGTAATTATATGTGTTTTCACCGGGTAGAAAATACATCAAATGTCATATTTATATTTAAATCTCGTTTTTTGGATTGAAAGCATATTTTTTGCTTTTATTGATTTATTACATTATATAGCTTGTGAACGTATGATTTTCAAACGTGGGTTTGAAAACGGTGATTTTTGATGAAAATCTCAACACTTAGTGTTTTGGAGGTTTTGAGCCAACCTTTGGGGTTGAGTCTCACTTTTGAAACGTTTTGTTGAAAACGGTGAAAAACATTTTAAAATGTTTTTGTTTGATCTCCATATTGATGGATGGATCTATATACATGTTTCATGTATTTTATGGAAACGTTTTTTGTAGTTGAGCTATGGGATGATTTTTGAAATGATTCTCTAGATGTACCGGGATAGCGGATATTTGGCATGAGTTGCCCTCGGTGGAAGTCTAAAAACGTGCTCAGAGTAGGTACCTTTGTCCTTCGGGGTAGTTCTTGTAAAGAAGGTGGTAGGTGCTTTTATCCTTTGGTTTTAGTCCGTAAAGTCAGCTTTAACGTTGTGGAGGCTCCGTATAGAACTTGTCATTACCTAACCGGTCCTATGATGTATAGGTATTGGGTAAGGGGCAGGAGTCTATAGTTGTTACCTCTGTCCCCTTGTGATAGAGTTGGTACATAGGATTCATTCTCTTTTCTCGGTGTGTGATCAGAGTGGGAAAATAACGTTTTGGTTACTGTTTTACCTTAACTGTGAAACGTTACTTTTGCATTATATAAATGCTTAGTTTTGTGGATGGAAAACCATTTTGGAGGCTTTTGGGAGTCTTATGCGAAAACTTTGGATTTTATGATGTAAAACCGTTTTACAGCTTATCTTGCTTTACAGCTTTATAGTCTGTTTCTATTGGGTTTCAGCTCACGGTGTGGAATTTTGTTGTAAAACATTTTTCAGGTTTGGAGTTTGACGATCATGAGGAGTTGATCTAGTGGTGCCTGTGATAGCGGATGACTTTTCTAGTTTTTCTTTTTGTATGCCTACTTGAAGGCATATTTTGTACGCCTCAGGGCGATATACTTATCTTAGTTGAATCTGTTATTTACTGCTTATGAGAGATGTATGTTGGGTATTCTTCTTATTTCAACAGGTGGATTTAAATGTATAAAAATTTATTTTCATAACACTGGTGTTTGGTGAATTTTCACGTGACCCTGGGTTTTGGGGCGTGACAGAAACCCTAACAATAAATCTCAATGCCTGTGTCAACGTCGGAACCCTAAATCATGAACCGATCACTCAGAGCACAACAATTATAAGACCTAAGAGGAATGGACCAAACATAGAATAAGCCCAAGTATAAGTGGTGACAAGCCCAATATGCTAACTAAGGCTCAAAAACAATCAAAAACCAATCTCAAATAAGACCCAAATTATTTATCAAGACAAATTTTTCCAACAAATCCCAAATATACACAAGGCTCAAAATTAAAAATAAGACCCAAGTAGGAATGTTGACCCAACTCAATTAAGGGCCCAATTCTTTTAAATTAGGCCCGTGAAAATTTAAAAGATTCATGAATCAATTCCAACAAGTTTTTAAACCAAGCCTAACTTAGGTAATTCTTTTAACCTAAATTTTGACTCATGAGAAATTATACCTTCTACTTCAAAAAAAGGGTGGAAAACCCTAGGTGGCCGGCCACCCCATGGCCACCACATAGCAAGTACAAAAATTCCCTAATTTTAAAAATTGTGTACTTGTTAAACCCTAATCAATTTTTTCTTGAACCAAGAAACTTGTACTTGCTCTAAGCCTATTTTTAGTAGACTCCTTACTATTTATATTTGATTTTGTACATGGATACATATATTTTATTCTTAGATATCTTCTTTGAACTAAATTGTCACGCCCCAACACCTGGGGTCACGTGAAAAGTCACCAAACACCAGTTTTTATGAAAATATAGGTTTTTATATATTCAAAATCGCTTGTTGAAACCAATAGAATACCACCCAACAAAAGATATCTCTCATAAACAAAGGCATACAGTTCCAACATGCATACAGTAAATCGCCTTACGGCGTACAAAACTTGCCTTCAGGAACAGGCATACCAAAAAGAAAAACTATAAAAGTCTTCTGCCACCACGGGCAACACTAGAGCTACTCCTCATCCACATCATCACCTAAAAATGGTTTTACAGAAAATCCCACCCATGAGCCGAAGTCCAATAAAAACAGACAATAAAGCTGTAAAGCAGGAAATATGCAATCATATAGAGTGATAGCGTACTCAACCACAAAACCATAACAGTTTTCCATCCATCAGACCACCACGAGTCTCAAAATGATTTTATTTCATAAAACCTATGTTTTCATCATTCAAACGAGGTGTTGCAACAAATGCAATTAATTAACCACAGTTAAGGAAAAATAGTAATCAAAATATTGTTCCCTCACGGAATGTACCATCGTGAAAAAAGAAGAAGAATAAGATTCTATGTACCGACTCTTTCACATCGACAAAGGTAGCAACTATAGACTCATGTCCATTACCCTAAACCCCAGCCATTCAAGACTCGCTAGATATTGACAAGTTCTATATGGAGCACCATAACGAACCGCTTAATTTACGGGCGACCACCCGAGGGTACAATGCACCCAACCAACTCAATTTACGGGGACTAACCCGAAGGTACAGAGTACTTATGCTGCGCCCGTTTTCAGACTTACACCGAGGGTAACTTGTGCCAAATACACGTCATCCCGGTACATCTAGATAATCTTCTAAAAGTCGAACCGTAGATCGACTACGAAAACATTTCACAAATATACATTATACATGTATATACAGATCCATCCATCAACATGGAAATCAACAAAACGTTTTCAAAAATTTTTTTTCCGTTTTTAACAAAACGTTTAAAAACCTGAGACTCAACCCCAAAAGCGAGCTCCAAACCTCCAAAACATAAAATGTTGAGATTTCAATTAAAACCATCGTTTTCCAACAAAAACCACCGTTTTCAAAACAACTTTTGAAAACCATACGTTCACATGTCATAAGCTGTATTAAATCAAGAAAAGCGAAAAATATGCTTTTTTACCTGAAAAATATGCTTTTTTAAACACAAATATGACATTTGATGCATTTTTTACCGATGAAAAATCATACAATTACATATAACACCCTAATACAGCAGTAGGGTCTAGAATCCTACCTCGGCGAGTCGAAACTCAAAGCCTCAAAATTCGAACCACCTCGGAATAGGAATCTGATTGATCAAACACGAAGGGAGCAGCGTGAATAGCAGGGATCCACAAGCTGATCATCGAAAACTAGGCTCAAGCAACTCAAATATGTAGAGAGAAGGCAGGGGAAAAGAAGAAACAAGCTTTTCCCAAATGTTCCAGCCCACTGGAATACTTATAGGCTCGGCAAAAAGGCAGTTTAATCAACTGAAGAGGCCACTTCAGTCGACTGAATCTCCTCGAAAAATGTATCACCGCCCAATTCAATCCACCGAACCCTTCGGTTTAGTCGATCGAACCCCTAAGACACAGCCTACTGTTTTGGTCTCGATTTTTCTGTCCAAAGGCCAACCAAACAAGCTCTTGCTGGCAAAAGGACCACGTCCGTATCCCGCCATGAAAAGTAAAGAAAAAGGGCTCAAAAGTCACAAGGAAGCAAGAAGGATCAAGAGAGTTCGAGAGAGAGTGAGGGAGCTAGAGAGAGAATGAGGATGCAAGTGAATCCTTTCGGATGATGATAGTTTTAAGTCTTGACTCGATTTTTAATTATTTTTATCTCGTGTTTCGTCTCGAGTTTTTAGGTTGTGATTCGACCTATTAATTCGTGGTTTCTTTCCTGATGAAAATAGTTTTAAGCCTTAACTCGCTTTTAATTATTTTTATCCCATGCTTCGTCCCGAGTTTTTAGATCTTGACTCATTATTCTTTCCAATGAAGATAGTTTTAAGCCTTGGTTCGGCTTTTAATTATTTTTATCCCATGGTTCGTCCCGAGTTTTTAGGTCTTGACTCGACCTATTAATTCGTGATTTTCTTTCTCGATGAAAATAGTTTTAAGCCTTTACTCGGTTTTTAATTATTTTTATCTCGTGTTCTGTCTCGAGTTTTTAGGTCTTGACTCGACCTATTAATTCGTGGTTTCTTTCCCGATGAAAATAGTTTTAAGTTTTGACTTAGCTTTTAATTATTTTTATCCCGTGTTTCATCCCGACTTTTGAAGTCTTCACTCGAGCTATTAATTCGTGGTTATCATTTCCGATAAAGATAGTTTTAAGCCTTGACTTGACTTTTAATTATTTTTATCGCGTGTTCCGTCTTACGTTTTTTGGTCTTGACTTGATCTATTAATTCGTGGTTATCTCTCCCAATGAAAATAGTTTTAAGCCTTGACTCAACTTTTAATTATTTTTATCTCGTGTTTCGTCTCGAGTTTTTAGGTTTTGACTCGACCTATTAATTCGTGATTTCTTTCCCGATAACAATAGTTTTAAGTCTTGATTCGGTTTTTAATTATTTTATCTCGTGTTCCATCTCGAGTTTTTAGGTATTGACTTGACCTATTAGTTCGTGGTTTCTTTCCCGATGAAAATAGTTTTAAGCCTTGACTCGGCTTTTAATTATTTTTATCTTGTGTTCCGTCTCAAGTTTTTTGGTCTTGACTCGACCTAGTTAATTCGTTGTCACATTCCCGATTAAGATGATTTCTAAGATTTTGACTCGATCCTTTTAATTATTTTATCTCAAACTGAGTTCTTAGATCTTGACTCGATCTTTGAATTGCTTGTGCGTGTCCCTTGGATCTTAACTTGATCTTTAAGGAAATTGTTTGATCATATCGGTATTTCATCATGTTAGTATTTACATCATGTTTAGTATCTTGCATTTGTGCATCTGCCCCAACAACTACGTTTTGGTCTGATCCCTAACAAAGGGGTATGTAAGCAGCTCAATAGAAATTTGAGTACGACCAACATCATATACATGCTTGTGTGTTTGTGGCCTAAAATTGACGGCTCAGTCAAATAGATGTTATCTCTGGATCTTTGATATAACTTGCATTACGCGTTTCAATGCAAGTTATTTCAAAGAGAGACAACTATAGACACTTCAATTTGACCCCACCTAACCTTAGGTTGATCCGAATGAATCCACTGATGAAAACAAGTGGAATGGTGCTTCTACACAATCCTCAGGAGGTGGTCCAAGCTCAGTAATTTGAACCCAATGATCAAAACCTTCAAACTAGTGAAATTACCTTGAACCGCTAACTTTGAACTGTGGGATCGTCAACTTTGATTGTGGCGACCTGCATAAAAAGTCTTAGAAACCCTAGATATGGTGGCGACCGCCAACTTTGAACCATGGGGTCGCCAACTCCATTATGGCGACCGCCATAAGAAACCCCTAAAAACTTCATTTTTGTGGCGACCTCCAACTCCATATCTGGCGACCGCCAACTCCAAATAGCATGACGTGTCCCAAAACGTACCGGCACCTCATTGGTTGATTAATTCTATAAATACTGTACCCCTGGTATATTTTTCAAGATAAGAATTTTGAGTGAGATATACTCTATAAAAGTACTGAGAGAGTGCAAGTTTTGACGCCGGCACTCTACTGCTTCGCGGACGTACGAGCTGCATTACGCCCATACTCTGTCGAATCCCTGACTTACTGACTTGAATTGGAACATTCCTCGAGGATCGGATAATTGAGCACTATTCTCCTGACTTGAGAATTCACCTGGGTTACGCTTCAGGTATTCTGTAAGATCCTCAACGCTTCTCTCTTCACTCTCTTCTTATGAGAAGAGGTCGGGTTACATTTTTCAATTGCATGCCTACTTCTTAATTTTGTGCTTAGTTAGTAATTTCTAAATCTAAAGCATGTTTTATTCTAGTTTCGAACTAGTTATGCTTTTTCTATAGTTTGATAAGATTTCATAGTTTCGTAGATTTTAGTTCTTTATTTTGTAGTACATTAACATTATTGTACTATTCTATTGAAATTTAGCAATGTTGCCTATATTTTTTGCATCGTAATCTGTGATATTATGATTACGATATTCCGGAATCAACATTAATATGGTCATAATAGTCAATATTATGCCCACATTCTTTTATTTTATTTTATTTTATTTTAAGTTTTACCTAATTACAGTTGTTTGATTAAAGCATGCTTTATTTTACTTACATAGGTCGTTATATTTTAGTTAGTAATAGATTAAGTTAGGTACTTCCACTTCAGTTTCATGACATGTTTAGAATTTAGGACTTGTTTTAGTTTATTTTTCTCGCTTATCCTATGTGGTCTTTATCATAAATTTTATTAGCATATTTCTAACATGTTTAGGTTTCCTTTGTTTCTATACCTTTGTCAATACCATGCGGTTTGTTTCACGTATCTTTTAGTTAGAAATTGCATACCGTGAAATTTAGGATTTTCTTTTGCTACTTGTTTCATTTAGCGTTCTATATACATATGTTACATATTTTCGCTATTTGATTTTTAATGTTCTCTCTCCGCCTCTATTTTTTATATTTGCATACATCTGAGAAATCTAATTAAAAACCATTGATGATTAGTCTAGGCCAATCTCACGGTTGCACGAACGGGGTGCCAAACACCTCTTCCAGTTAGTACCTTAGGCCCCGGACCTTTGTTTTCTCTTGTTACTATTTTAAAGATCAGTAGCTCATTTTATTTTTTTTATTTTTTCTCAAAAACCAAGTTGCGACTCCATTTTTCACAAAAAAATAATTTTCAGAATTTAATTTTCAAGGTGTTAATGTGACGCCCTGAAACTCGGAGATATCTAGAGCAACAATTAACTAATAGAGCTGCGAAAATTAAATAACGATAATACATATACGTGCCCAAAAAGCAAATATTATAGAGTTATATAGTACAGACCCAACTAAAATTTTTATGGAGTACATCGAACAATACAAGAAACAGGTGGATAATCACAAAACTAGTACTACGTGGCCGAGGAAGGCTGGGATGAAAGTCAAAAACTCTTAATTAAGACTCTATGTCCGTGTCAACGTACTCGTCAATAAGCTCTTCTAGCTCTTCGGAACCTGGCATGGAATGCCAGAGAAATTCACACCAATATACAAATATTTCTCATGTAACAGGTCAAAACATGATAGATAAAATAGCAGGTTAATCATGACAGTGATGATGATGAGAAATGATGCAACCAATTTAATTTTCTAATCTAATTTAAAACTTAAGTTATTCTAGGTTCTCCCGCCCCGGAGAAACAATCCTAAAACCCCATGATCCCAATCACTGTGAGACCCTGACCCTTATCTTTTAGGTTATTTATATATTTGATGTGTTTCCTTCAGTATATGAATAGCATTAATGCGTGGTTTATGCTTTACAGTTGTAGAACAGCATGTATAAATGTGTTATACGCTTTTCGGGGTTTGGTAGAGGCTTGTTTGGACCTTAGAAACCTATTTTTACCTTGGAAACGTCAAAAAACACACTGTTCTGGGGTTCTGTCAACTGGAGGGCCTGGTTCAGTCGATTGAACCAAAATTTTTAGGTTCGGTCGACCGAACTCAGGGGTTCGGTCGACTCGACAGAATGTTTTTGGCGAGTTTTTAAATATCCCAGTGGGCTAAGATATTTTCATTCTCTTGCTTCTAGGCTAAGTTAACCCCTTTTCTCTGGCTTCTCTCTAGCTTCGAGGGCCCGGGGCTTGGTTTTGTGTTCGATCCTTTGTGGATCCTTACTATCGGGGCCGAGGGCTTCGCATCCATCCGGTCAGATTCTCGTTCTGGCGCCGTTCAGTTTTGAGACGTCAAGTTCTTGACTCTCCGAGGTTGGATTCTAGACCCTACTGTTGTATAAGGGTATTTTGTATAATTATACGTGTTTTCACCAGGTAAAAAATATATCAAATGCTGTTTTCATGTTTAAACCTTGGTTTTTGGGTAAAAGTGAGTTTTTACGCCTTTCTCGATTTATTTCATGATATGGGTATGTTGATATCCGTAGTTTTCAAAAGGAGATTTGAAAACGAGATGTTTTGTGAAAATGGTGAAAAACGTCTTTTTAGAGGTTTGGAGCTAACCCGCAGGGTTGAGTCTCAACTCTTAAACGTTTCGTTGGAAATGGTATTAAATCTCCATTTGGATGGATTGAATCTCTTTTATACATGTGTTGTATAAACTGTTTTGTGGGTTTTCGTAGTTGAGCTACGGTGGATTTTTAAATGTTTCCATAGATGTACCGTGACAATGTGTGTGGTTTTGAGTTGGCCTTTTATTACTCCTTGGTGAAAGTCTAAAAATGTGCGCAGATTGGATTCGCTACGGTCCCTCTGGCTAATCCCCGTAAATGTGGTTTGGTTATGCTTCGTTCATCGGTCGTGGCAATCCGTAAAGAAGCATATGTGTAGTTTGGGTGCTTTTCCATCGGTCATGGAAATCCGTAAAGAAGTCGATTGCCTCCGTGAATGGCGTTATTGTTGTAACTCCGTATAGAACTTGTCATTACCTAGCAGGCCTTCAGTCGTTCAGGACTAGGGTAATGGGCAGGAGTCTATAGTTATTATCTTTGTCTGTACAGCAGAGTCAGTACATAGGATTTCATTTACATCTTTTCTTTTCGGCTGTGTGACCCGAGTGGAGCATACTGTTTGTTTATAGCTTTTTCTTAACTGTGGCATGATATCTGTTAGGATGATATGCATAGTTTGAAGGATGAAAAACTTGGGGTTTTATGAGATAAACCTTTTTGAGACTCGTGGTAGTCTGATGCAAACTTGTGTTTTTGAAAGAAAAACCTTTTTGGCTCCTGTGGTTGAGCCCGTGTGTGTGTAATTGTATAGCCTGCTTTATAGTTTTATTGCCTTTTCCTATTGAGCTTCGGCTCACGGTGTGGGATTTTGCTGTAAAACCTTTTCAGGTGAACATGAGGAGTTGACCTAGCTGCAGCGGTGATGGAAGACTTGCTGTAGTTTTTCCTATTTTTGTACATGTACTTTTACATGTAACGCTTGTGATGGCTAGTTTTGTACGCCTTTAGGTGATATACTTATTCATGTATAAGATGCATATTTTCAGTTTATGAGAGTTGAACTGTGGGGATTTTTATCCAAATGATGTATATTTTTGAGTTGAGGGCTTTCCAACTGCAAATCTTATTTTCTCAAACTATATTTTGGGTGGGCTTTTGCGTGACCTTGATGTCGGGGCGTGACAATTATGCTGACCAAGTCTACCGACCAAAAAAAAAGCGTTCCTTAAGTCGTGGGATGACTACGTAGCAGACTAAGTGTCCAGCCGGGTCATCACTGATGGCAAAGGCGTGGACAAGTCAACACTCAAGCTCTCGACTCTCAGGTCAAGGTCTAGCGCAGGATCGCAAAATTTAACTCCGATTATTACGCCACCCGAACCGCCTTCACCAAAAATATATCGTAAACAATATGGTGCATTTAGCACTTGGGCCAAAACCATCCCAAAACAAATGAGGGCATATAGCCAATATCACAATATTTTCAAATATTTAAATTTCTAAAAATTTTAATTCCATCAATCACAGTACCAATCCTAAGGTTTAATTTTCATTCCTTTCTTAAAATAAAACAGTGAACCCCATAAAATTCATCCCAATGATGATGCAGCATAATATGCACAAAGTTATGATTTTTTTAAAATATATGGGAATTCATGCATGGCTAAGAATAAATAGCAAGACAAAAGTACACTAATTAAGCTAAAATCACCTCAAAATACTTAGGTTAAAACATAATATGCATGGATCAATGATTTAACCAAATTGCATGTAAGTAATTTAACCACAAAAATCATGTAACTATATTGAGACAATATTACACATTCTAATTATTTTACCATGCATAACACAACATAGGAAAACACCAAACAATAACATTAAAGCAAAATCACTTTTAATCATATTCAGGATTTTCAGGTTTTAACTACTGATTTTAGGATTTTTAAAATACTTAGAATCGAAATTAAAACCTGAGATTTTTTAGGCACCCTATTTGAGATGTTCTGAACACTTTTTATGTTTTACACTTTTTCAAATTTTGCCTCTAAGGCCTCGATTTTAACCAAACAAGTTTATGTGACAGTGTAGAGAAAACTTTTTAGAGCAGTGGCGTGAATGAAGCGGTTCGAGAGGGGTTTGATGAGTTATGTATGAAGCGGTTCGAGAGGGGTTTGAGGCTGGCTATTCGAGACAGAGCGGTAGCACTGAGGTTGCAGGTTTTTACAGAGTTAGTGGAGACAGCCATGAAGGTGGAGGAAACTCTGAATGAGACACGCTGAGACAGAGACAGTCGGGGATAGCAGGACGGGGGACGTGCACAGTCCCGGGGACGCAGGGACAAGCGTTAGCGGACATCTGGTCTGAGTTCTTATCCAGTGGGGTCATATCAGCCACATTCTTCTGCATCTAGACATCCCGTAGTCTCCACGTGAAGGTCAGATCAAAGGGAGATTGTTTGTCATAGATGCCAGTGGCTGGGGTATTGTGCGGCAGAGTGTTGGTGTGCAGCACCTGTTCAGACCTAGTCACAGTCACAAGCACCTGGAGAGGGTCACCAATCTATTTTGAGTGTGGGCAGTCTGGGCACATTCAGAGGAACTGTCCATGATGAGGGAGCATTCAGAGCACAGCGGGAGCACCAGCTATCCCATCAGGCTAGGGGAGACAGATGTATTCACAACTTAGAGCTCAGACGTCCCGTTTTGCAGAGGGAGGAGCTTCAGTACAGTCGGGCCGGCAGCCTACAGTCCAGGGCCACAGTGGACCAGCCAGAGCTTACGTTCTTGCAGAGCCCAGTTCTTCTAGAGCACCGGTCGTACCTGATGCTGCTGCTATCACCTCCGTGATCAGAGGTACTCTTCTAGTCTTCAGATCATGGGCCAGTGTTCTTATCGACACTAGAACATCACACTCGTTTATATCTTCTGCTTTTGCATCTGCATTGGGGTTGCAAATGGACTGGTTGGGTAGTACTTTGTGTGTAGAGACCCTAGTCAGTAGGAGTGTGACGTTGAGTCTTGTCTGTAGATCCTGTGTTTTGGAGGTTACCGGTCGTTGTTTAGAGTTTGACTTTATCATTCTAGACATGACGACATTTGATGTCATCCTAGAGATGGATTGGCTGGCCACCTATCATGCCTTTATCGATTGCG
This sequence comes from Heliamphora ciliata, assembly GCA_032360265.1. Classification (NCBI taxonomy): domain Eukaryota; kingdom Viridiplantae; phylum Streptophyta; class Magnoliopsida; order Ericales; family Sarraceniaceae; genus Heliamphora; species Heliamphora ciliata. The sequence continues at coordinate 2,154 of JAUMHN010351650.1, read as the reverse complement.
ATCGACGGAGGGTAACGATTTGTACACTAGCGGGAGATTGTTTCTATTTTGTGGGAAACCGGGATGAGGGTTTGATATATTTTCCCAGTGCTGTGCAGAACCAAGACAACCTGGGTTTCCTTTTCTGAGCTCTCATGTTGGATGAAGAGGTTGGAGTTCAAGGAGAGTTACCTCCGGTGGTGTACGACTATCCTGATGTCTTTCCTGATGATCTGTTTGAGTTGCCACCGAGCCGTGAGGTAGAGTTCTCTATTTATCTAGTCCCTGGAGTTGCTCCCATATCTATGCTGTCCTATCATTTTTGCACCTGCTGAGTTGTGTGAACTCAAGGTACAGCTACAGGAGTTACTTGACAGGGGGTTTATATGCCCGACTACTTCGCCGTGGGGAGCTCCTGCTCTTTTTGCGAAGAAGAAGGACAGATCTCTGCGTTTATGTATCGATTATCGAAAGCTAAATCAGGTGACAATGAAGAACGAGTATCCGATGCCGAGGATAGATAACTTGTTTGATCAGCTGAGGGGTTCGAGCTGCTTCTCGAAGATTGACTTGAGATCAGGATATCACAAGTTGAGGATCAGGGACAAGGACATAGCGAAGACCACCTTTAGGACTCGCTATGGTTACTACGAGTTTCTGGTTATGCCGTTCGGTTTGACGAACACACCTGCTACGTTAATGGATTTGATGAATCGAATTTTCCATCCTTACCTGGACAGTTTTGTAGTGGTGTTTGTAGATGATATACTGATATATTCACCCACTAGAGAGGCACACGAGGACTACTTGCGTATCGTTCTGCATCTTCTAAGAGAACATCGCTTGTATGCGAAGTTCGAGAAGTGCGAGTTTTAGATGTCGGAGGTACGATTTTTGGGGCACGTGGTGTCGACAGACGGAGTAGCTGTGGATTTGTCAAAGACTGATGCTGTGACTGGTTGGGAGCGATCGAAGAGTATCTTTGAGATACGTAGTTTCCTGGGTTTAGCAGGTTACTATCGGTGGCTTGTGAAGGACTTTGCGAGACTTGCCGCACCGATGATGCGTCTAACGCGGAAGGGAGTTGTGTTTGCTTGGAATGAGTCCCGTGAGTCAGCATTTCAGGAGCTGAAGACGAGGTTGACTAGCGCGCCAGTGTTGATTATTCCAGAGCGAGGCTTGGGGTATACTATTTACTATGATGCTTCACATGACGGTCTTGGATGTGTTTTGATGCAGGGAGGTAAGGTTGTAGCCTATGGTTATCGGCAGTTGAAGATGCATGAGAAGACCTATCCTACGCATGACTTGGAGTTGGCAGCCATGGTCTTCTCCTTGAAGACATGGGCGTCATTATCTTTATGGTGAGCACTTCGAGGTATTCTCCGATTACAAGAGTTTGAAATACTTGTTTTCGCAGAAGGACCTGAACTTGCGCCAGCGACGATGGATGGAGTTGTTAGAGGACTATGACTTTGACTTGTAGTATCATCCAAGGAAGGCCAATGTTGTGGCAGGCGCGTTCAGTAGGAGATCTCACGGGTCATTAGCTTCTGTGGCTATACGTGAGTGGGACATGCTTGGAGAGATTGGGGAGTTTGATCTTTGTCTCAAGGAGACCGCGACGGGTGCTACTTTGTTCTCTGTAGTTTCACGACCTGCTTTGATAGCACGTGTGCTAGAGGTCTAGCAGACGGACCAGGAGGCTCAGATGATACGGGATCGTGTTGCTAGCGGAGAGGATACCACGGGATGGATTGTAGGTTCTGATCAGAGTCTAAGGTTGGCTGGGAGGTTGTTTATGCCAGAGTCATGCCGAGCTGATCTTCTACGTGAGTGTCATCATTCTCGTCTTGCCGTGCATCTTGGAGGCACAAAGATGTATCACAACCTACATCATCAATTCTGTTGGACGAGTATGAAGAGAGATGTGATCCAGTTTGTTGCTCGGTGCCTTATCTGTCAGAAGGTAAAGGTGAAACATCAGAGACCGACAGGATTGCTACAGTTGTTGCCTATATCAGAGTGGAAGTGGGAACATATCACGATGGACTTTGTGTCAGGACTTCCTCGGTCACCTAGAGAACACGACGCCGTATGGGTTGTGGTTGATAGGTTGACAAAGTCTGCACACTTTCTCCCTATCCGAGTGAGGGATTCGGTGGAACGACTGAG
>JAUMHN010351539.1:0-17545 GCA_032360265.1 Heliamphora ciliata | reverse complement strand
CTTAACGTAGGGAGAAATGATAAGCATTTAATAACAGGAGCTCAATGCATGAAGGTCTTGAGATTATGGGTCAGAGTACAATCATAGTTCTTCAGTGGTGTGAACTATAATTCAGTGTTTTATGAAAATTACAGAAATCACTGCTAGTATTTCATAATTGCAGAAATCGTTGATAGGTGTCTGTATTCCATTAGAAGTTTTACTCATAATTACTCCTCAAGTCCCTACTGTAGCTCTATAAATATGCGGGTAAGCTGAACTAATTTCATAACTTGTCTTTCAAGACTAAAGATATCTGGGTTATACCGGTAAGAGTTCTCGATTGTCCGTAGCCCACACTATACTCGAGAATCGTATAAGGAATACAGTAGAAGATCTGACAAGAGCTTCAACTCAGAATCAAATCGTAATTGAAGAATCGACCGGTAAAAAGGTATTTTTCTAAATTAACTTTGGTTGTATGGATTTTATTTTTGATTGTTTGACGTCAAAAGTTTTCTCTGGAGCCCGTTTCAGCGTTTGCAAAAATAATGATCTTGACAGTTTTGCCTCTAACAAAACCTGGACAAAAACAAGTCGAAATTGGCGGCGCAAGGCGCCGGCGCAAAGCGGCGGTTCAAGGGCTGGTCGGGATCGTTTTTTATCCTTTTTGGGACTATTTTTTAGGCATTCTTTAGGGCATTGTATTGCTAGATATCAGTGCTAAAAACAGTGCAAAGCGGGAGCCGAATTAACCATGAAAAAAGCAAAAATAGTGGAAGCAACAACAAGCAGCACTGGCCAGTGTGGCACAGCGGCTTCTCGAGCCATCGAAGCCTATTTTTTTGGTTGTTCTCGATTGGATTTTTTGACAAAAGAATATTATTTTTGTAAGCTACGTTTTAGAAAAAATGGGAACGAAAACAGAGCTCAGATGAGGTCGGAACGGCCTCGGAAAGTTGGCGATAACCAGGGGGCGGCCCGGCAGCAGCGGCGGTGGTGGTTCGGCGGCCATCGAAAGCCATTTTTCTCGATGTTTTCAAACCAGATTTTTTACAAAAAAAAAATAGTATACTTCGTTGCTACGTTTCAGAAAAAATGGGGATGAAAACAGAGTTCGAAAAAAGGTCGAAAAAGCCTCAGGAAGAGGCTGGTGCAATGTTGCCGGCGGTGGTGGCTGGTTTTGGGACTCCTGGTGACTGTTTTTTGATATGTTTCGATTGAGAAGTATTGTATATCTATAACACTGCGAATAGATGAATCCTTGTTCGATTCTAACAAGAATAAGCAGCTTTCTACAGCATTGAAAGACTAAAAACTTATCTGGATACAAAAACATGAAACTCAATAGAGTTTCACCTCGATCATAAAATCAGGCACTATTTATCTTATTTATTTATTTATATAAATTGTGTCGATGATAATTATTAGTTATATATTTCCTATTTAATTTAATTAATTCGAAAAAACTTTAGATATTTTATTTTTTACAAAATAATATATTTAAGATGATTTTTTAATAAATCAGATATCTTGAAAAAACATAAAAATTATTTCTGATTTTTTTGATTAATTTAATGAAAAATGTTTAATTTTAATAAATTATTTTTTTCGAAAAATGTATAACGTAAAAATAAAATATTTGGATGCCTTTATTCAATACCTTACCTGTAAAGTAAAGTAAGAACTGTGCATTCATTGGTAATTTTATTTGTTATGCATTAAAATACGAAAAAATAGGCTCGCAAACTAGTATCTTTTAGATTGTGCACACGGGAAGATGGTTTGGAATCTTTCGAATTGTGTGATTTTTGAAATTAATAAATTTATTTTAATTAAACGAACTTTTATAAAATTAAATGGGAGAGAGAATTTATTCACAAATAAATCATGCGGTCTCCATCATTAGTTCATAGGTGATGTAATTAATTTTGTGTATTGGTAGTAAGGCCTTCCTCCCCATCGGATATAATTAATTGCGGTATCGCCGGTACGAATCTCCTTCATGGATAATTCTGAATAATTGTTAGTGTGGATCACTTCTCCATCTGAAGGGTTCATTGCGAAGCGATTGATTCGGGATTAGGTGGTGGTTAACAATTAGTTGTAAATAATAGTATCCTCTCCATTGAGTCACTGTTATTATTTACTGAACCAAAACTATATCAGCTATTTAATTTTACTTGACATTGTCTGTTGCCTAAATAGTAAAATTAATAAGAATTAGCATGTCTGGACAAACGATAGATAGTAGACGTCCTCTCATCGAAGCATGCTATTCATAGGGTACCAGGCTGCTAGCAGTTTTGCTTGTCATAATTAATGATTATTTTAATTATGTGATTCTCAAATTTTAAAATAGCTTTCAATCCACTCGCAACTATGCTCAAAGAAAACAAACTAACAGAACTAAACTATGTAGACTGGAAAAGGAATATAGATATAGTTTTAACTACCGAGGAAATTCTTAAAATACCAGAAAATGTGTTTATTTCTTAAAAGGGTTCTTCCTCTAGACTGAAAAGTAAGAAGAAAAAAAAAGTTTAGAAATAGGATGGCACGATTTCCAAAGTAGTTAATGGGCCACGGATTGGTATGAAAAAGCCAAAAGATAAATGTTTTCACTTCAACCAGACACGGCACTAGAAAAAGCAATGTCTAGTTTATCTCAGCAAGATGAACAATCAGGGTAATTTCTGTTCACTAGTTGTGAAAAGATATTTAGCGATGTCATTTACTGGTACCTGGTGTGTAGTTATGAAACTACTAATCATATCTGCAATTCATTGCAAGAGTTTTAAGAAACCTGACAACTTAGTGGTGGAAAGATTTACCTACATATGGGCAATAATACAATGGTGACAGCAGTTGCAGTGGGAGATGTCACTCTCAATTTTAATAGATATCGGGTTTTAATATTGAGAGATTGTCTTTATATACCCTCCATTAGAAGGAACTTAATTTTTATTTCTAAATTGGTTAAAGACAGATATTTAGTTTATTTTAATAACTATGTGGTTATTGAGGATAATAAAAGGGTTATCTGTTCTGATACATTAGTGGATGCTTTATGTTATTACTCTAATCTCTCATACATCGTAACTGAATGAATTGAATAACACATCTAATTTACTATATAAGAGAAAGAATTTTTCTTTAATGAATCAAACGTTTCTTTGGAACTTTCACTTAGAACATATTAATCTAAAAAGGATAAATAGACTGGTAAAAGATGGACCTTTGAGTTCATTGGAAGTGGAAGCACTTCCAGTCTATGAGTCCTGCTTAGAGGGTAAGATAACCAAAAGGCTTTTTTCGGCCAAAGACTATATAGCTAAAGAACCGTTGAAACTGGTTCACTCTAATGTGTGTGGTCCCATGACTATCCGAGCTAGAGGTGACTTTGAGTACTTCGTTAGTTTCATTGATAACTACTCAAGGTATGGATACATTTACTTGATGCACCGTAAGTCTGAATGCTTTGAGAAATTTAAAGAATTTAAGGTGGAGACAGAGAAGCGTCTAGGTAAAAGTATCAAATCACTACGAGCCGAAAATGGTGGGGAGTACCTCTTTAGAGAGTTTAGGGACTAGTTGTCATCAGAGAGGATTATATCCTAGTTGACTGCACTGGGAGCTCCACAGTAGAATGGTGTAACAGAAAGAAGGAATAGCACTCTTATGGAGATAAAAAGGTCAATGATGAGTTATTCAGAATTACCTAATTTGTGTTTGGGGACTTGCATTAGAAACAACGGCTTATTTTCTGAACTTGGTACCTTTTAAGTCAATACCTTCTATTCCCTCCGAATTGTGAACCGGGCGCAAGCTTATTCTGAGACATTCAGATTTGGGGCTGTCCAACACATGTGCTGAAAGGGAACGTGGGTAAGTTAGAATCGAGGACAGAAATATAGTTCTTTGTCGGGTATCCCAAGGGAATAAAGGGTGGTTTATTTTATAATCCTAAGAATCAGAAGGTAATTGTTAGCACCAATTCCCAATTATTAAAAGAAGATTATAATATGGACCACAGGTCCACAAGTAAAATTGTTCTAGAAGAATTGAGAAAAAATACCAGTAGAACAGAAGAGGAACCATAAGTCACTGATATCCCATTGCCTCGTCGTAATGGGAGAATTATCGGGGCAGGTGCAGATCCTGAACAGGGTGCTACCATTAACATGCCTGACGAGCATGTGAGTAATGGTGCACAGGGTTCAGATTCTGCACAACACGTTACTGCTAGTACACAGACGCAGGTAGTGCCTCGTCGTAGTGAGAGGGTTGTTCATCAACCTAATCGGTATATATTCTTGGGAGAGTCTTTTGACAAGATCCTAGTAGAGCTGAATACCGATCTTTGTAACTACAATGAAGCACTCCAAGACAAAGATCCAAATCTTTGGTAAAATGCTATGAATTCAGAGATGGAATCTATGTATTCTAATCAGGTCTAGGAACTTGTAGAACCACCTAAAGGGATAAAACCCATCAAATGTAAGTGGATCTACCAGAGAAAGAGAGGAGCAGACAGGAAGGTTGAAACCTTCAAAGTTAGGCTTGTTGTAAAAAGGTTCACTCAGAAAGAAGGGATCGATTATGAGAAAACTTTTTTGCCAGTAACCACGCTTAAATCTATCCAGATTCTCTTATCCATTCTGGCTCATATCGATTACGAAATTTGGCAAATGGATGTCAAGACAGCTATCCTTAACGGAAGTCTTGACGAGTGTATCTATATGGTACAACTAGATGATTTCATAGCAAAAGGCCAGGAGCACATGTTGTGTAAAGAGATCCATTTATGGACTTAAGCAGGTATCGAGATCTTGGAATACTCGGTTTGATTAAGCCATAAAGTCTTACGATTTTGATCACAGTCCAGATGAGTCCTTTGTGTACAAGAAGCGTAGCAGAAGCGTTGTGGTCTTTCTAATACTTTATGTAGATAATATCTTGCCCATCGAAAATAATGTGGGGGTGTTATCTTCGGTAAAAGTATGGTTATTTGCGCAATCACATTCTTGGGATTAAACTTTTGCGAGATCGAAAACAAAGGATGTTGGGCTTATCACAAGTAAAGTATATCGATGACATTCTTGCTCATTTTAGTATGCAAAATTTCAAGAAAGGGTTTCTCCCTTTCAGGCATGGAATCACTCTATCCAAATATCAGTGTCTTAAGACACCTAATGAGATAGAGAAGATGAAGGCGGTTCCTTATGCTTCGGCAGTAGGAAGCCTAATGTATGATATGCTTTACACAAGACCCGAGCGGTTGGCATAGTTAGCAGATATCAGTCTAACACAGGACATGAGCAATTGACTGAGGTAAAGAATATAATTAAGTACCTGAAAAGAACTAAGGATTATATAATGGTTTACTAGGTAGATATTCTAGTACCTTTGGAGTACACAAACTCGGATTTCCAATCAGATAAAGATTCTCGTAAGTCTACCTTAGGATATGTGTTTACCTTAGGAGGTGGAGCTATAAGTTGGAGGAGTATCAAGGAGTCCTACATTGCTTATTCCACCATGAAGGCCAAGTACTTAGGAGCTTTTAAAGCAGCCAAGGAGGACGTTTGGCTCAGGAACTTCCTGTTGGATCTAAATGTGGTGCCTTCAGTTCAATCGGCTATTACACTTTATTGTGATAATAGCGGAGCAGTTACAAACTCGAAGGAGCCAAGAGTCCACAAGAAAGGAAAACACATTGAGCGTAAGTATCACCTGATACGAGAAATTGTACAGACGGGCGACGTTTCAATGACCAAAATTGCATTAGAGGACAACCTTACAGATCATTTTACAAAGAGTCTACCAGCTTTTTGATAGTCATGTAGAGGGCATGTGAGTCAGATATATGACAGCATGATTTTGAGTATAAGTGGGAGATTGCAGGGTTATTTACTAAAAACTATGGTTTTTATTTGGTTTCAGTATTTAATTTTATTTTTAATAATTTTTTTTATTTTATGATAATCTTAATGAGCAATGAATGCAATATCATTTTTTTTAATGTTATGCATGGTTGTCCTTTATTCTGTACAGTATTTAATCTGATGTGTAAAGTACAGCTTGCACATAGAAGACCAGATTATAGGTTCTTGCAAAATATAATTTTTGTTCACAGTTTAGATAGAATTGGACAAACTATCGGTACGACTGTAGTACAGAGTTTTAATAGGCCTATCTTGATTACAGGGAACAGATAATAGTGTCGTCTATTATTTCGACTCTCTGTGGTAGTACACATTGTGTATTAGAAAGGACCACATTAAAAAAATTAATTTTATATTGACTATATAAATTAATTCACACCTTAAGGTTATTATGAGTACTTATACTCTTAATTTCGAAATAATAATTATTTGCGTATATTTAATATTCGTTACTTTGATTCATTAGAGGGTATTATCTTTTATTGGTCAATAGTCCCGATGAGTTGGATAGTGGTATTAATTATATGGTAAATATTAATTATTGACGAAATTCACGTTCAGATTGTTCGGGATTGACGATACTCATTTAAGAAAACTTATAAGTTTTAATTAGGTTATACTCTGCAGGTGGATTTAATTATTCAGCAGTCAAATAAGTTAAGTGAAAGAGCTAAAGAAATTTCAAAGATACCGATTAAATTAAATTATCGGTAATTAAATTTAATTGTCGAGTATCGAGAATCTTAACGTAAGGAGATGAGTTAAGCATTTAATAACAGGAGTTCAATGCAATTGGTCATGAGATTATAGCTACAAGTACAGTTACAGTTCTTTAGTGGTATAAAATATAATTTAGTGTTTTATAAAAATCACAAAAATCGCTACAAGATTTTCATAATTGTAGAAACCGTTGGATATGTATTTGAGTCACACTAGAAGTCTATGTCATAATTACTCCACAGGTCCTTGTTGTAGCCTATAAATATACGGGTAGGCTGAACCAAATTCTTAAGTTGTCTTTTAAGACTAAGATTGATAAGGTTTTGCCAGTGTCAGTTCTCAAATGATCATATCTCACACTACGTTCAGGAATCGCATCGGGAATACAGTAAAAGTTCAGTTCGGAGCTTCAACTTGGAGAATCAAAATTCGTAGTTGAAGAAATGACCGAAAGGTATTCATCTAAATTAACTATGGTGGTATGTGTTTTATTTTGATTGTTTGACATCAAAAAGTTTTTAATCTGGAGCTTATTTCGGCGGTTGCCCGTCTAGTTTTTTTTAATCAAAAAATTGTATTCAAATCAATAATCTTGGCAGTTTGCCCCCAACATAGGTGTGGTGAATATGTAATTAATTCCCTCCTAACTCATATATATTATATGGATTATGTTGTGATTCAAACCCCTAAATTTAGGTGTGTGTTATTCTTTGACTAAACATGAATATTGTCGGTAACTATGAAGATTAGACCCTTTAACTTGAGTTCTCACCCATGGAGATATTGTATTTGCGTTTCTTAAGAACAATTTGTTTAACATTTGGGAGTTGTTGAAAACCCTAACTTGGATAAAATGAATTGGGTGTAGAATTGTGAAATTGAGGTTAAATTGAAGCTTAAATCAAAGTTTGAAATCCATAGAATTGTGGTTTTTGCACTATTTGAGAAAAATATGCATAATTGGGAATTTTTCTCTAAAATGAGATTGGACATCGAAATTGTAATAATTGGTGATGTATTATAGATATGGTTATACCTATATTTGGATGCATGTTGAAGTGATTGTTGAATTTGTGTGAGCTTGATGGGCTCCTCGGTGAAGAGCCGGAACCTATGTGTGATTAGGTGCCCATATCCCTCAGGTAATTCTCGTAAAGACGGCGTAGGTGCCTGTGTCCTTCGATTTGATCGAAAAGGAGAATGATTATGTTTTGGTACTTACATCCTTCGATTTGATTGAAAAGGAGAATGATTATGTTGAAGTGCCCATGTCCTTCGATTTGATCGAATAAGGAAGTAATTGTGTAGAGGTGCCCATATCCTTCGGTTTGACTAAAATCTTCAATCAAATCGAATGGTAGAGGTGCCCATTTCCTTCGGTTTGACTGAAGTCTTCAGTAATTGTGTAGAGGTGCCCATTTTAGTTGACCGAACGATAGTCTTCAGTCGACTGAATTTGGTGACTCAGTCGACTAAATGGACACTGGAAATTTTTGTGGAATTCCAGTAGCATTTCAATCGACCGAATGGTAGTCTTCAGTCGACTAAACTCCTGTATGGGGTGTTTTTCTCTTTTTCCTTTGCTGGTTGTGACGAGGCCTTGGGGGTTTGTTCTTATTTTGTTGTCGTTCTATGGGAATGATGTGGTTTTGTAACACGTGGTGTTTATACATGATTTTGTGCATTAAAATTCTTGTTTTAAACATGCTTCAAGAGAGGCAAAAAAGTGGTCTTGCGGTGAGAATCCGCGAAAGTACATTCATGCATAATGAGGGGCGAAAAAGTAATCTTACAGTGAAATTCCGTGAAAATGCACTCGTGATGCTTACTGAGGGACGAAAAAGTGGTCCTAAAGATGCATGTGTTGCGTGTGTTGCGTGTGTTGCACGAGTTGCATGTGTTGTGTGTTTTGCGTGGGTTGCATGTGTTGCGTATGTTTTTTTCTCTCAAACTGTTTCGAGGCTTGTGTGAGTTAAAATTTACATTTCTTTTTGCATCTCGTTTCGATCATGAAAAACCATTTTTGAGGCTCAAGAGAGTCATAACTTTCATATTATTCTAATATCATGTTTAGCTTTTATTACATGTTTGTGTAGTTTTTGCTAGGCTTCGGCTCACAGTGTGGGATTTGAAAACGTTTTTCAGGTGCATATGATCACGCAGGTTGATCTAGTGGAGCCGAGTGGGGCAGAAGATCTGTAGTCTTCTTTTGTTTCTTTTCGATCATGTAATATTTTACATGTTTTGGTGTTGGAACCATGTGTTATAAGCCTGAGGGCGATATATATTAATGCAAGTATTCCTTTTATCTTGAGAGTGAAACATCGGGTTAGGTGTTATTTTTCTGCTTAGTGCGGTTGTTTGTGGATGTTTCACGAGACTCTGGATTTGGGTCGTTACAGAATGGTATTAGAGCTCTGGGTTCGAATACCTAAGAGCCGTGGTAAGAGGGTGCATCACCTTATGAGGTTGATTGTGTGTGCTTGATTGTATGTGTTTAAATGTTTTGATAACATGAGCATGATAGCGTGTTGAGTATGAGCATTTTGTGTACATGTGAGCATGGAGACTGAACCTTAGGATTGATTGATCTTGCCTTCGGGCGTTTAGATTAACAAACTTGAAATCCAAGTTAGAAATGCGCTTGGTTGACGTATTTTTTGACGAGAAATCTATGTAGGTTATCCAAATTGACATGTCACTCTTGTCGGTTCTCCTCGGTATGTAAGATGTGTTTGCATGATCGTTTTTGGCTAAGTGTTAGCATGATTATGTGGTTGGTGTTTGTGTTAATGCATCGTGTTGCATTTTATGATTTGTGTTTTCTTATGTACCCTTGGAGAGGGTGAGGCCGTGGTTTGGGTCTAAAATGTGTGCTCGGTTGTTGTTAGTTGTTGGGAGGTAAGGTTATGGGTGATTGGTGAGTGTCGATCGCTTGGTGCATAGTGGAACTCGTTAGTAAGTTGGGGTTAGCCACATGAGGTTGGCCTTGGTTGATGAACTGTTGAGCGTTTGTATGAGTAGAGTTTTGTTTGGGTGTAGTTGAAGCATGGTTGGTGGTTTGGTGTCGATAGATGACTCCTCTTGAGAGTATGTTACTGGAGATTAAGGTTGTGTTATAGATGATATTGTGAGTTTGGGTTTGTGTTCTGTTTGGAGCTGTGAACTGAGTCAAGGAGTGGTCGTCAACTGTGGTAAGTGTTGTGTTTTGGTGTAACCGTTTGTTCGGATGGTTATCCCGAGAATGTGGTAAGGTACGAGTTAAGAAGAATTCGATGTTTGAGAAGCCTTAGTTGCTATGACATGTCGGGACTGACATGATTGTTGGGTTTGAAACGGAAGGACCGTGATGAGTTCTATATAAGAGGAAATTGCTAAGTGTGAGAGGCAAGTCTTGGTTGGTTACTTGACGGACAAGTCTTGGGTTTGAGTGATTTGATGGCGACACGTTGAACGTGATGTGCTGTTGCACAAGAGATATAATTGAGTTCGTGTAGGTTAGTGGGTACTTATGAGGTGTTTTGTCTATTTAGCGTATCTGGTCCAAGTTAGTTGCTGGGGTCAGATGACTATGTTGGTTTTATAGTTGTGCTACCGGGCTGGTCTTTAGTTGTGCGAAATCTTGTTGTAGACAATGGTGTGACACCTAGTGTATCTTCAGGGTGAGAATTGTGGTTTGTGATGGAAGATCGAATAGAGGATGACGGTTTAGATGAATTGCGTTCTTGGGTATTCTAAGTGATGTAAGTGAGCTTTTCTCTGGAATTGGGTGTTTATATTGTTGCTCATGGATGGATGTCTCATCAACTTCAGTGACAGCGTTGTTCGTATCAGTAGGATAACAATGTGGTATCAAAGTGGGTGGTTATCAGGGGATCGTCAGAACTTGAGTAAGGTTTGCATGTAGAACATATGACTTCATGTGACCGTTGTTGAGGTTTGACCTCGTGTGTTTGGACTCGCAGAGATAGTCCTTGGTGTGAATTGCGAGGTGCAATTGAGCTAGTCTGTAGTAGTGCGACGAGGGTGATAGTTGTATGGATAACAGTAGTGTCAGTGGAACTCTACTCGCGCAAGTGGTCTTAGTGGCGATCTGTTCTTCGAAGAAGTGTTTACTTCGTGTTAGGACAGTCTTGGGGTTTCATTTGCTGGGGCATTTTTCTATTGTGCGGTAATGCTGGGTCTACATCAAAGATTGTTGGTGGTTGATGGAGGGTGCCTGGCTTGAGATTCAGTGTTGAATTTTGGGGACGAAATTCCTTTAAGGGGGATAGAGTTGTGAAACCCTGACCCGTTTTAATTTTTGCGATGTTTCGACGTGTCGTTTCTTATTTTTATAATAGCATGTTTATATGTGTTTTATGTATGTTCGAGCTTAGAAATGCATGTTGGGTTGGATCTCGGAATCGTCGGGCGTTGTGGCAAAAAAAAGATATTTTCAATGAGCCCTATAAATATCAGCCCTTAGATATTTGTTAGATATTTTCTCTCAACCCATTGAAACCAAACCGAAACCTCTACCTTCCCTCTACCATTTTGCGGGGGCCCAGGCTTGATTTTTGGTGATCGAATAGCGGATCCTTAGTATCCTCGTCGAGGGCTTCGCGCTCATCCAGACGGAATCTCGTTTCGACGAAGTTCGTTTTTTACAGAGTTCGAGGCGTCGAGTTTTCAACTCAACGAGGTAAGATCCTAGACTCGCATATCTTAAAGGGGTGCTACATGAAATTGTATGTGTTTTTAACATTTAAAAATGCATGAAAAGTTGTTTTATGTTCATAAAAGTTGGTTTTTGTTCCTAAAACGTGTTTTGTTGCTTTTGGTTGAACGAAAAAGTTTTTTTTTAAAGTGTTTTTCAGTTTCTTTCGATGTTGTGAGCTTGTGTATGTCCGTGGGTTTCAAAAAAATGCAAGTTTGGCGGGTTTTATTCGGTTTTGTACGTGGATTTGTTGCATTTTTCCGTCGGCTAGGGTGTTTCTCTGACATTCATTTGACTAAGGTGAGTAGTTCAGTTGACTGAATGGCCCAAGCGAGGATTCAGTTGACTGAACTTGGTGACTCAATTGACTGAATGGACACTGAAAATTTTTGTGAAATTCCAGTAGCATTTCAGTCGACTGAATGGACACTGAAAAATTTTGTGAAATTCCAGTAGCATTTCAGTCGACTGAATGGTAGTCTTCAGTCGACTGAACTCCTGTACTGGGTGTTTTTCTCTTTTTCCTTTGCTAGTCGTGATGAGGCCTTGGGGTTTGTTCTTCTTTTGTTGTCGTTCTTCAGGAATGATGTGGTTTTGTATGACGTTGTGTTTGTTCATGGTTTTGTGCGTTAAAATTCTAGTTTTGAACATGCATAATGAGAGGCAAAAAAGTGGTCCTATAGTGAAATCCCGTGAAAATGCTTTCGTGATGCTTACTGAGGGATGGAAATGTGGTTCTGAAAATGCATTCATTAAAACTCTGGTTTTAATGAGGGACGAAAAAGTGGTCCTGAAGATGCATTCATTAAAACTCTGGTTTTAATGTTGCGTGTGTTGCGCGGGTTGCATGTATTGTGTATGTTTCTTTTCTCAAACTATTTCGAGGCTCGTGTGAGTCAAAATTTGCATTTCTTTTCGCATCTCGTTTCAATCATGAAAAACCATTTACGAGGCTCGGGAGATTCATAACTTTCATATTATTCTAATAGCATGTTTAGCTTTTATTACAAGTTTGTCTAGTTTCTGCTGGGTTTTGTCTCACGGTGTGGGATTTGAAAATATTTTTCAGATGCATATAATCACGCAGGTTGATCTGGAGGAGTTGGGTGGGGTGGAAGATCTATAGTCTTCTTTTCATTCTTTTCGATTATGTAATGTTTTACATGTTTTGGTGTTGGAACCATGTGTTGTAAGCCTAAGGGCGATATATATTAATGCATGCATGCCTTTTATCTTGAGAGTGAAACATCGAGTTGAGTGTTATTTTTCTACTTAGTGCGGTTGTTTGTGGATGTTTCGCAAGACCTCGGGTTTAGGTCGTTACATGATTTAGGATTGATTGTTATAATTGGGCATAACTCATTTAGGTTGTTTATAATCCTATTGAGCCTCGGCTCACGTTGTTTAAATCCATGTTTTTTAGGTGACGACGGTGCGAACTTACCATAAAAGATAACAAGGATGTTTTGGATTTTATTTTGAGTTTTTGGTGAAGAACTTTGTTTTCATGTTTATAGTTTCCACTGTGTGAGAGAAGTATAGTGTAACGCCCCACTTTCGTAACCATAGAAACCTAAAAGATTCACAAGAGAAAAGCCTAGATAGAGAATTGTTTTAACAAAACTACACCTAGAATTGAAGTAAAAAGTACACGAAAGAAGGTTTAAACCCTTAAATAAACACCCCTTTGAAAAATAGGCTTTTAAACAAAAAGGTGCAAAAATCACCCAACTAACCAGATTGCTCGATCGGTCAAAAGGCCGCTCAAGCGGTCTCTCTACAGTTGTAGTATTTTGACTTGTAAACAAAGAAACGAAAAGGTTAACAAGATCGCTCGATAAACCGCTCGAGTAGTCCATCGAGCGGTTCAGCTCTGGATAGCTTTTTCGAATTTGCTTTCAAAAACTTGATTTCCCACATCAAAACATTTGTAAAAGTAAGCCTTTCATGTCCTTTTAATAAGCACAAGAGTAGAAGAGTAGAGAAAACATCTTAAAACATTCCCAGACCATAAGAAACCATCATTAGATTGTCATACATCCCTTGAACCCATAACAACGCCTTTTCATGCATACAAGATATGAGTGCATGACCATAAGGCCTTACAAAATGAATACCCATAAAACCAAGTATCGAATCATTGCATCGAATGAATTACATTTACAAGATATACATTTCTCAAAAGTTATTTCTATAAGTACATAATTCAATTCCTAAGGCTTCAAAAATGGTCATTGAGACTAAGCTTCTCATTCAACCACCTTCTTTCCATTATCACCTGAAATGGGTTAAGCACCATGAGCCGAGGCTCGTAGAAAAAAGACTAGATATGAACATATGCATGACATGCGAGGATGATTATGTGAATGCACAACACATTTGAACTCAAAATCGAATCCACTTTTCTTACAAATTCTCGTTCACATAATCGATTTTCTTTCTTTATTATGACCAACACACACTCTATTTGGTCTTCACTCCAATTATCTCAACTCTAACATAATTATCAAGGTTCCCCATTTCATTTCCTTATTTCACAATACAACCACATCTTATTGGTCTACACACGCACTACTTTTTTTTATTTAATTAAGTATCAAGGACGGACGAGCCTATAGACCTTGGCGTACTTATCACCACCAGCCACACAAGGCCCAATGAATAAATACCCATTTTATAGCCCGACATAGGAGAACACATTTTTGGCTTCTTTCGAAAACATCGATTGGTGGGCCGCCCAAGAGCACGCTTTTACGGGGATTAACCCGAATGAAGAGTCTACCTTACATTGTGCAAGTTTTCGGTCTTTTACAGAGAAGATACTCGAGCCTGATCTTAATTATTCAATTCAATAGTACAATACTTTAATTATATCATTCACATTTATACCACTACGAGTTCAACCGTCAAACCAGTTCCTCTCGCCAAACCCGACACCATAAAGGTTTCAATTATCAACAATTCAAATATCAATATCATCTTATATTTGAATTCACATGGCAATTATAATCAAGTCACAACTCATACTTTCACATAAACATGGAGGCCAGCTCTGTTGGCAAAAAGCTGTCTGCCCCATGTTACCGCCCTAGGGTTCGACCCCTGGGGTATCCCAGCCCCGATTCCCTCTTAACATACCCAAAAAAAATAGTTTCACATACATCCAACAATCCTTGGAATTTATTCAAAATTTTTAACACAACACTAGACCATTTCCACCCATTCCCAAACTTCTTGAAATTTATTTATCAATGCGATGATACAAGTCCTAATTTACCAAAAATTCAACTAATTTCACCATTCGGATCCAACAACCCAAAAACCCTCCCAAATCTTTAAGGTTTTGACGAAAATGAAACCCTAACTTCCCAAAACTCAATTTAAAGGTTCCCAATTGATATTGTCAAGATCAAAATACCACAAATCCTCCAAAACCTCAAGATTTAACTTGCATTAACCCCGTCCCACAACTTAAGGTTTACAAAATAAAGGTTTTTCATATTTTGATGAATAAACTCGAAATATACAATACATATCAAACAAATTTTCATAGATAGTTATAGATCTTACCTTTTTGGGTGTCCTAAAGCAATGATTGAACCCCAACAAGCTCCAAACAAGCAAATCTCTAACGGGTCTGTGAAGGTGGAGCTCCAAACACGAACAATGGCCTCTCCAACTATTGGAGGCAAAACTGTCAAGATCTTTGTTTTTGTAAACAATTTTTGATAAAAAATTAACTAGACGGGCAAACGCCGAAACGAGCTCCAGATAAAACTTTCGATGATGAACGTTCAAAATAAAACCTGTGCATCCAAAGTTAATTTAGAATAATACCATTTTACCAGTCGATTTTTCAACTACGATTTGAATTCGAGTTGAAACTTCTATCAGATCTTCTACTGTATTCCCTTATGCGATTCCTGAATGTAGGGTGGGTTACAATCTATCAAGAATGCGTACCGACAGAACTTGAATAGCTTTAGTCCTGAAAGATAAGTTATGAAACTGGTTCAGCCTACCTTGCATATTTATAGGGTTACAGCAGGAACCTGTGGAGTAATCATTACAATAAAATAAGCCATTATTGACGAAATGATTTCGATTCTAAATCTATGTATTTCATTGCTAGTAGATTCTGTGACGAAAATTCGTCCTCTCCACTTTTGTCTCTAAAGGATCGTCGCAAAAAGTACCTCGTGACGAAAATTTAATTCCTCACTAAAATTTGACATTTTGTGACGAAAAATCTTAACTCCTCACCAAACAAATGTCGTTTGTGACGATTTATTGTCATCTTTGGTGACGAAAATATTCGTCAAAAAACATATTTCGTCACAAAAAAGTGAATTGTTGACCAAAAAATTTCGTCATAAATGCTATTTCGTCACAAAAAATGAAAAACTATTTTTGTGTATAGTGAATTTGTGACAAAATATTTCCTCGCAAAATAAGGCAATTTGTGACGAACGTTATTTCCTCGCAAATGAAAACAATTAGTGACAAATAATTTCGTGGCAGCTTTCATCACCTAAATTGTTAACAACAATTAGTGATGACTAAATTTGTCGCAACATTATCACAAAATCAGATTTTTATGACAACAAATTTCGTCGCTACTATAATGTAAATGGTGGCAAATTATTTCATCACAAATAGATAGAATGAGTGACATAATTAATCGAGATTCACCACAACAATCAAATATAAATCTCCAATTTGTCTACGTAATAATGTAAATGTATTTCTAACTTTAAAAAAATGTATAAAACAATTCGTTCCAAATAAATGGTCAAAAAAAAGTTTAATCTAATAAAATAATATTTAAAAATCGCGACACAATTTTTCAAAGCCATCTTCCTTTTGTAGCAAATCTGCAAACACAATAAGAAAAGTATCAAAATGATATATAGTTGATATAATAAATTGTCTTCATATTGCTAGGAATCTGACTACAACAACAACAAAAAACTCAGAAAAAAAAGAATATAAAAATAGGTGTTATTAAAGTTGAAAATGTCAACTTTTCAAGTTAAACGCAAACTATTATTTAATTTCTATTAGTTTATTCTCTCATCATAGTACAACCCAAACAATTATTTCAAACACCCAATTTAGCTATTTTTTTTAATATCCTATTTTATTGGTTAAAAATACTAAAACGAAAAGAAAAACATTTAAAAGCAAAATATGAAACAATAAAAACAAATAAAAAGAAACTCAAGTAATCTTTCTTTTCCTCACCTTCCATACTAGTACGACAATAAGCAAACGAATCTTATGTCACAATCAATTGGCGGCACCTTCCATATGCATAGAACAACCTGCAACCAAAAAAAATACGAAAAAAATATTCTTAGATATTGGATATCATATTTCTAAAAACAATCTAAGTCTAAAACTTAAAAATTTAGGCAGAATTTTCTCTATTTTTCGGACTATCCCAATTTTTTTTCTGTAACTTATTCAATTAAAAAACAAATATACCCAGGCACCGCCTGGATTTCAACTCACAATTACAGTTAAATAATACTTAATGACTAATATTCATCATTCATTACAAATGCATTCATATTCCCAAGGAAATCTATAAAACTATACAAGTGTTCATACATTTGAAAAAAAAAACATAAATTTCAATTACTGTAAGTCGCTGAAAACAATACTAATCTGAAAACTATAATTTATGTGGTTCAGAGCATTTTTCATTCACCCAAATATGCATGCCTCACTCACCCCAACTAACCAAAGTGGAGATAGCATACTACAATTTAGTTGTACTAGTACAGATCACAATATAAATCTTAAAAGTTTTAATCTTATAAATTTAACTCCAACATATCACATATTTAATGCATAATTGGATTTTTATCTCATGTCTTAAATAATTCATAAACAAATCCTCCAACATCGAGATTCAACTTAACAATTTAAACCCTTTTTCCATGAAAATATACGTTAAATTACCTAAGTTGGAGAAAGATGGTGCGACAGTACTGTGACAACAAAATAAACCACTCAAATAAATTTAGGGCCCTCATAAGTTAGTGAGTAATAGGACAAAAAAATATTACTACAGTCAGGGCAGAGATAGCATGGGACCAGTGGGGGCACATTCTCCTACTGAAAATGTAAAAATAAAACTAATACTAATACATTTTTGTAATTTGCATTATTATTGTATTTGCGCCTCCACTAA
>JAUMHN010351429.1:0-17549 GCA_032360265.1 Heliamphora ciliata | reverse complement strand
GGGCATGTGTGTAGGAGCATAGGAGAGTGTGCGTGTGTGTGAGGAGTTGGCTGTGCGTGTGTATTTTTTATTAAACTGTGTGATGTTTATTAAACTGTGTTATGTGTGTGTGTGTGTGTGTGTTTTCTCTGGAAAGGGTGTGTGTATAATTGTCTTTGGCTACGTTTGTTTGGGTTTTTTTGTATGTTTTTGTTTTCTGGTTGTTGCTTGCAAGATTAAATCTTAATTGTTTAAATTAAAAGCTAAAATGATTATAAAAGAGATTTTATAAACTAAAGATGATATTCATTTTATAAAATAAGAATTTTTAAAAGATTAATAAATTAAAAGAATTTTAGATATTCTCTTTTGATTAAATAGAATAAAAGAATTTTTATCTTTATAAATTTTAGTTAAACCAAGTTTTTTTAACTAAAAGAGAAATTTTCAAATACTCAAATATTTTAATTCTTTAGATTGAAGTAGAATATGCATATATCTCTCCCTTTCACACACGCCACCACCACATAAAACACCACAGCTCGCCGCCATGCGTGCCACAGCAAACTACCTAGCCTTTCCGTTTTTGAAATGAACCACATGAAGAAGAGGGATACGGGAACAGTGTGTGTGTTTTGTTACTGTAATTTTTCTATTACTGTAAATGAACCACATGTGTTTTGTCAAAACCCCATCTTTAAAAAGAATAACGGACCCAACACGTCCCACACCCAACGGTACACCAACCACCACGCACACAGCCGTGAACCAACACCCCTGCATGAAATGACCAACACCCCTCTCCGTGACTTCAGTCGGTAGGATCCCATAATACAATCAACTGAAAAATTACTAGAGGAGAGCAGTCGATTAAGCCCCATAACCCAATCGACAAAAAGGACACCACATGACCACAAAAATAACAAAATGCCCAAAGGAACAAGAAGTTTGATAAAAAGTTCCAATAAGGATGAAAACTAATCTTTTCCAAAATATTCGGCCAAAAATGGGTGAAAAACGATTAAGAAATTTTGGCATACCCTCACTATTTTGATCATGACATTTTCTACAAAAATCATGTTATTGTGAGATTGGTATCATTGGAAAGAAGACTTCCGGGGTTTCAGTTTGAGTACAAAAATAACCCTATTCGGAGTTCGAATGAGGGAGATATGATTAAAAGAAAATGGCCCTATGCAGCCAGTCTGCTCGAGCGGACATAGGGCGCTTGAGCGAGTAGACACCCGAGAAAAATCCAAATTTTCCCCTATTTTGAATTCTAAACCTCAAAACTCTCAAACACTCACTATGATATCTCAAAACACACATAAACCTACCAAATCGCATATTTTTGACACCCACGGACAAACACGAGCTCAAACCATCAAGAACCGCCGAACGTAAAACCTCAAAACTTGGTTCACCCAACCGAAACAACACAAAATGATTTTTAAACCAAAACTTGATTTTTTTTTAAACATAAATCAATTTTTCATGCATTTTTAACTGGTAAAAATACACACAATTACACGTAGCATTTTTATAAGACATGAGAGTTTAGGATCCTAGCTCGTTGAGTCAAAAACACGACGCCTCGATCTACGTGCAAAATCAAACTTTGTCAGAATAAAATTCTGTCAGGATGAACGCGTAACCCCCGATGCCGATAACAAGGATCAGCTGTTGGATTGTCGAAAACTGAGCCCTAAGCCCCCGAGAAGTTAGAAAGAAGACAAAGAGAAAAAGATGAAACGTAGCTGAGAAGTTTTGAAAATATCTTTTGAAAATATCTAACGCGAGATATTTATAGGCCACGAAAATATATATATTTTTTTTAAAATTCGCACCATAATACCCAACGACCCCGGAAACCAACCCCGCATGCATCTCTAAATCCCAGCATGCATAAAAACACGTATGAACATGCTGCAAAGAAAATCGTAAATACACGTCGAAAAAAGCCGAAAAAGAAAACAGGTCAGGGTCTCACAACTCTACCCCCCTTAAAGGAATTTCGTTCCTGAAATTTAGCACAAGGTAAAAAAAACGACTCCGTCGATCGAAATCGACACAAACACAAGTGATGGTCAGCCAAACCATTCATAGGATATAGTCAAATAAGGTAATATATTCTAAATAATGGCAAACATCTCAAAGACATGGGATCGATAACTCGTCCCAACCTCATATCCTTACCAACCGCTGTCTGAACACAACACACCACCCACGGAATCCACCACCAACTCCAAACCCACGGCCACAGCCTCGAACACGGCCTCGCCCTCTCCGCATAGACATCACGTCTATATGAAAGAAACACATAACATAAGATACAGCACATCGCCTGAACATAAACACTAAACACATAAGTATGCTAACACGTAGCCACATAGGTTCATGCGAAACAAACCCCATATACCAAGGAGAATCGACAAGAATGACGCGTTAATTTGGATAACCTACTTAGATTCCTTGCGAGAAATCACGTATGCTAAACGCATTTATAACTTAGCTCCTAAGTTTGTTAATCCAAACGCCCAAACGCAAGACTAATCAATCCTAAGGTTCAACCCTTATTCTCACATATACATAACATTCGCACATACCCAGCATGCTAACACGTTTATGTTATTAAAATAATTAAATACATGTAGTCAAGCACACGCAATCAACCTCACACGGAGATACACCATCTCCCACGGTTCTTAGGTATTCAAACCTAGAGTTCCGATACCATTCTGTCATGCCCCAACTTTGGGTCACATGAAACACCCATAAACAACTATATAAAATACTTAACCCGATGTTCACTCTCAGATTAAAACATACATGCATTAAATATAACCGACAAAAGAGCTTACATTATACGGTTCTAACACCGAAAATCATATAAGTATACATGATCAAAAAGAATAAAAAGGAAGACTACAGATCTTCCACCACACTCGTTCCTCCGGATCATACTGCATAACCGGTACCTGAAAAATATTTCAAAACTCACACCGTGAGCCAAAACTCAGCAGAAACTAGACGAATATGAAATAAAAGAAAAACATGGTCGGATAACGATGTGCAATTTTTAACTCACAGAAGCCATAAAAATGGTTTTAAAAATAATTTTAGATCTGAACTCATACGAGTCTAAGAGGAAAAACATTTTGAAAACGATTTTATACGAGTACTCCCAAGAGCCTCAAGAAAAACAGTTTTGAAAATGGTTTTGTATCACGACTCATTAGAGCCTAAAAAATAATTTGATATATAGATATAGTACGATGCTTCACCAGCAAAGATAGACTCCTACAAGTCAAGACTCTTACGAGCCCCATATGCAACACAAATACATGTATACCGACTCTCTCTCGAGCCCCAACAACAGATATATTGCATTCAAGTAGATGCTAGAATAAGAACCCTTTTTGACTCAAAGGAGCCACGAAAATGGTATGAAATCAATTTTATATCACAACTCACACGAGTCTTAAATACGGTTTGAAAATGGTTCTATCCATGTCACAAGTATCACATACAATCCATGTACCTTCTCGGATTTTCACCGAGGGACCACAGCCCCAACTAATGACTTGTTGACCAAAGCCAACAGATATATTCACGGTCTTCCACCGTAGGACGAATAAGCCCCCTCGTATTACACGAGATAAAATCATATACCACAAGATAAAATCGTATACCACGGGATAAAACCGTATCAACATATGCCTATATAAAACCAGAGATTTAAATGCATCAAAACCACATAAGGCCACATATCCGTTCACTATATGCAAGAATAAAACTAACTAGAGTTTTATAAGCACAAAAGCACGTACAACCACTACGTCCCACATAACGATGCCACATAACCCGTCACAACATCACATGCCACACACCCGACACAACTAACAACCCAAAACTAGGAAAATGATATTTTGGCTCAAAAACCAAGGCGCTCAACCACTACTCGAGCGGTCCCCTACAGACATACAATACTGCCACACCACCGTTCGAGCGGACAGGTCACCGCTCAAGCGGTCATCGCTGGGTAAAAAACCAAACAAAGAAACAAAACCAAATCCCAGCACGCATAACACGTAAATATAAACATGCAGTTCTAAACAACAACCAAAGCAGTAAACGACACGTCAAATATATATAATGAAAACAGTTTTTATCGAAACCCCATCTTTAAAAAGAATAACGGACCCAACATGTCCCACACCCAACGATGCACCAACCACCACGCACACAACCGTGCACCAACACCCCTACATGAAATGACCAACACCCCTCTCTGTGACTTCATTCGGTAGGATCCCATAATACAATCAACTGAAAAATTACTAGAGGAGAGCAGTCGATTAAGCCACATAACCCAATCGACAAAAAGGACACCACATGACCACAAAAATAACAAAACGCCCAAAGGAACAAGAAGTTTGATAAAAAGTTCCAATAAGGATGAAAAATAATCTTTTCCAAAATATTCAGCCAAAAATGGGTGAAAAACAGTTAAGAAATTTTGACATACCCTCACTATTTTGATCATGATATTTTCTACAAAAATCATGTTATTGTGAGATTGGTATCATTGGAAGGAAGACTTCTGGGGCTTCAGTTTGAGTACAAAAACAACCCCATTCGGAGTTCGAATGAGGGAGATATGATTAAAAGAAAATGGCCCTATGCAGCCAGTTTGCTCGAGCGGACATCGGGCGCTTGAGCGAGTAGACACCCGAGAAAAATCTAGATTTTCCCCTATTTTGAATTCTAAGCCCCAAAACTCTCAAACACTCACTATGATGTCTCAAAACACACATAAACCTACCAAATCGTATATTTTTGACACCCACCGACAAACACGAGCTCAAACCATCAAGAACCGCCGAACGTAAAATCTCAAAACCTGGTTCACCCAACCGAAACAACACAAAATGATTTTTAAACCAAAACCTGATTTTTTTTTTTAGACATAAATCGATTTTTCATGCATTTTTAACTGGTAAAAACACACACAATTACACGTAGTATCCTTATAAGATATGAGAGTTTAGGATCCTAGCTCGTTGAGTTAGAAACTCGACATCTCGATCTACGTGCAAAATCGAACTTCGTCAGAATAAAATTCTATCAGGATGAACGCGTAACCCCCGATTCCAATAACAAGGATCAGCTGTTGGATTGTCGAAAACTGAGCCCCAGGTCCCCGTGAAGTCAGAGAGAAGACAAAGAGAAAAAAAGAAAACGTAGCTGAGAAGTTTTGAAAATATCTTTTGAAAATATCTAAAGCGAGATATTTATAGGCCACGAAAATATATATTTTTTTTAAAAAAAATCCGCACCACAATACCCAATGGCTCCGAAAACCAACCCCGCATGCATCTCTAAACCCGAACATGCATAAAAACACGTATGAAAATGCTGCAAAGAAAACCATAAATACGCGTCGAAAAATGCCGAAAAAGAAAACGGGTCAGAGTCTCACAACTCTACCCTTCTTAAAGGAATTTCATCCCCGAAATTCAGGACAAGGTAAAAAAAATGACTTCGTCGATCGAAATCGACACAAACACAAGTGATGGTCAACCAAATAATTCCTAGGATACAGTCAAACAAGGTCATATATTCTAAATAATGGCGAATTATCTCAAAGACACGGGACCTATAACTCGTCCCAACCTCATATCCTCACCAACCGTTGTCTCAACACAGCACACCACCCACGAAATCCCACCACCAACTCCAAACCCACGGCCACTGCCTCGAACACGGCATCGCCCTATCCGCGTAGACATCACGTCTATATGAAAGAAACACATAACATAAGATGCAGCACATCGCATGAACATAAACATTAAACATATAAGTATGCTAACACATAGCCACATAGGTTCATGCGAAAGAAACCCCATATAATAAGGAGAATCGACAAGAATGAAGCGTCAATTTGGATAACCAACTTAGATTCCCTGCGAGAAATCAAGTAAGCTAAACGCATTTCTAACTTGGCTCCCAAGTTTGTTAATCCAAACGCTCAAACGCAAGACTAATCAATCATAAGGTTCAACCCTTATGCTCATATATACATAGCATTCACACATACCCAGCATGCTAACACGTTCATGTTATTAAAACAATTAAACACATGCAGTCAAGAACACGCAATCAACCTCACACGGAGATACACCATCTCCCACGGCTCTTAGGTATTCGAACCTAGAGCTCCGATACCATTCTGTCATACCCCAACTTTGGGTCATATGAAACACCCATAAATAACCATATAAAATACTTAACCCGATGTTCACTCTCAGATTAAAACATGCATGCATTAAATATAACCGACAAAAGGGCTTACATTACACGGTTCTAACATCGAAAAACATAAATATACATGATCAAAAAGAATAAAAAGGAAGAGTATAGATCTTCCACCACACTGGCTCCTCTGGATCATACTACGTAACCGGTACCTAAAAAATATTTCAAATCTCACACCGTGAGTCAAAACTCAGCAGAAACTAGACGAACATAAAATAAAAGAAAAACATGCTCGGATAACGATGTGCAATTTTGCGACTCACAGAAGAAATAAAAATGATTTTAAAAACAATTTTAGATTTGAACTCATACGAGTCTCAGAGGAAAAACATTTTGAAAACGGTTTTATACGAGTACTCCCAAGAGCCTCAAGAAAAATAGTTTTGAAAACGATTTTGTATCACGACTCATTAGAGCCTAGAAAATAATTTGATATATAGATATAGTACGATGCTTCACCAGCAAAGGTAGACTCCTACAAGCCAAAACTCCCACGAGCCCCATATGTAACACAGATACATGTATACTGACTCTCTCTCGAGCCCCAACAACAGATATATCGCATTCAAGTAGATGTTGAAATAAGAACCCTTTTTGACTCAAAGGTGCCACGAAAATGGTATGAAATCAATTTTATATCACAACTCCCACGAGTCTTAAATACAATTTGAAAATGGTCCTATCCATGTCACAAGCATTACATGCAATCTATGTACCTTCTCGGGCTTTCACCGCAGGATCGCAGCCCTAACTAATGCCTTGTTGACCAGAGCCAACAGATATCTTCACGGTCTTTCATCGTAAGACGAATAAGCCCTCTCGTTTTACACGGGTTAAAAGTGTATACCACGGGATGAAACTGTATACCACGGGATAACACCGCATATCACGGGATAAAACTTTATATCACGGGATAACACCGCATACCACGAGATAAAACCATATACCCTAGGTAACACCGCATACCACGGGATAAAATCGTATCAACATATGCGACTCACAGAAGAAATAAAAATGATTTTAAAAACAATTTTAGATTTGAACTCATACGAGTCTCAGAGGAAAAACATTTTGAAAACGGTTTTATACGAGTACTCCCAAGAGCCTCAAGAAAAATAGTTTTGAAAACGATTTTGTATCACGACTCATTAGAGCCTAGAAAATAATTTGATATATAGATATAGTACGATGCTTCACCAGCAAAGGTAGACTCCTACAAGCCAAAACTCCCACGAGCCCCATATGTAACACAGATACATGTATACTGACTCTCTCTCGAGCCCCAACAACAGATATATCGCATTCAAGTAGATGTTGAAATAAGAACCCTTTTTGACTCAAAGGTGCCACGAAAATGGTATGAAATCAATTTTATATCACAACTCCCACGAGTCTTAAATACAATTTGAAAATGGTCCTATCCATGTCACAAGCATTACATGCAATCTATGTACCTTCTCGGGCTTTCACCGCAGGATCGCAGCCCTAACTAATGCCTTGTTGACCAGAGCCAACAGATATCTTCACGGTCTTTCATCGTAAGACGAATAAGCCCTCTCGTTTTACACGGGTTAAAAGTGTATACCACGGGATGAAACTGTATACCACGGGATAACACCGCATATCACGGGATAAAACTTTATATCACGGGATAACACCGCATACCACGAGATAAAACCATATACCCTAGGTAACACCGCATACCACGGGATAAAATCGTATCAACATATGCATATATAAAACTAGAGCTTTAAATGCATCAAAACCACATAAGGCCACATGTCAGTTCAATATATGCAAGAATAAAACTAACTAGAGTTTTATAAGCATAAAAGCACGTATAACCACTACGTCCCACATAACGACGCAACATAACCCGTCACGGCATCACATGCCACACACTCAACACAACCAACAACTCAGAACTAGGAAAAAGATATTTTGGCTCAAAAACCAAGGCGCTCAACCACCTCTTGAGCTATCCCCTACTGACGTACATCACTGCCACACGACCGCTCGAGCGGATAGGCCACCGCTCGAGCGGTCATCGTTGGGTGAAAAATCAAATGAAGAAACAAAACCAGACCTCTGCACGTATAACACGTAAATATAAACATGTAGTTCAAAACAACAACCAAAGCGGTAAGAAACACGTCAAATATATATAACAAAAATGATTTTCACTAAAACCCCATCTTTAGAAAGAACAATGGACCCAACATGTCCCGCACCCAACGATGCACCAATCACCACGTACACAACTGTGCACCAACACCTCGCATGAAATGACCAACACCCATCTCCGTGACTTCAATCTGTAGGACCCCATAATCCAATCAATTGAAAAACTACTAGAGGAGAGCAGTAACCCAATCGACCGAAAGGCCACCACATGACCACAAAATCAAAAAAACGCCCCAAGGAACAAGAAGTTTGATAAAAAGTTCCAATAAGGATGAAAAATAACCTTTTCCAAAAAATTCGGCCAAAAACGGGTGAAAAACGATTAAAAAATTTCGACATACCCTCACTATTTTGATCATAACGTTTTCTACAAAAAGAATTTTATTGTGCGAGCGGTGTCATTAGAAAGAAGACTTCTGGGGCTTAGTTTGAGTACATAAATGATCCCATTTGGAGTTCGGATGAGAGAGATATGATCAAAAACAAATGGCCCTGCGCAGTCAGTCTGCTCGAGCGGACATCGGCCGCTCGAGCGAGCAAGCACCCGAGAAAAACTCAAATTCTCCTGTTTTGAATTCTAAGCCCCAAAACTCTCAAACACTCACTATGATGCTTCAAAACACACATAAACCTACCAACTCGCATATTTTTGACACCCATGGACAAACAAGAGCTCAAATCATCAAGAACTACCGAACGTAAAATCTCAAAACCCGATTCACCCAACCGAAACAACATAAAACTCCTTTTAACCCAAAACCCATATTTTTTTGAAATATAAATCAATTTTTCATCCATTTTTAATCGGTAAAAACACACACGATTACACAGAGCACCCTTATAAGACATGAGAGTCTAAGATCCTACCTCGTTGAGTCAAAAACTCGACGCCTCGATCCACGTGCAAAATCAAATTTCATCGGAATAAAATTTTATTTGGATGAACGTGTACCCCCCATGCCGATAACAAGGATCAGCTGTTGGATCGTCAAAAATTGAGCTCCGGGCCCTTGAGAAGTTAGAGAGAAGGCAGAGAGAAAAAGAAAAAAACTTACCTGTGATGTTTTGAAAATATCTTTTGAAAATATTTAACGCGAGATATTTATAAGCCACAAAAATATTTTTTTAAAAAAATAAATTAAAATTCACACCACAATGCCCAACGGCCCTGAGAACTAACCCTGCGTGCATCTCTAAACCCGAACATGCATTAAAACATGTATGAATATGCTGCAACGAAAACCATAAATACGCGTTGAAAAACGCTAAAAAAGAAAACGGGTCAGGGTATCACATGCTCACCCGAAAGGGAGGCGGAATCACTTCTAAAGGGACAAGGAGGGCTCCAAGAATCTTCAAGACCAAATCCTAGGTCTTCTTTCTGATTTTAAAGAGAGAGAAAGGAGAATAGAATGATTGAAAAATATCTCAACCCACAACTTAAAGTCTCTTCCCGACACAGACCGCTCAATCGGTCTTGGGACCGCTTGAGCAGTCCCTCCCTAGACAGCATACGAAGGAAGAAGAAAGAACATAGAAGTTCAAGTTTTGTTCTGATGCCTCAAAACTCGTTCAATAAACTCGTAATAATAAGTTTTCATGGGTACCTAAGCTCGAAATCCTTGTCAACAATCATAACCATGATCGAATTTCAATTTTCTCGCACAATAAAACCCGCTTACATTTTTCAGTAGTCTCATAACAGGTTTTTAATTAGCCTTCCAAAATAAAATGGGACCGGGTCCCTACATGCCACCACCTCTCTGCCACTAGTGACCACTACCTTTTTGACGCCCTAACGCCGCTAATGAACAACTCCAATCATTGGTACACTACTCTGGCGAACCCAAACTAGAAAATTATCATTTTGAGAATTTCGTTAAAAAAAATTTGTCGAACTATCTTCGAGCAACCACAACCACAACCTCGAACATTCGTTTCAACCACCGTAAGTTTGGCTAGACTCATCTCATGGCCACCTATGCGTAGACGTGAACGGTCGTCAAAACAGACGTCTAGATTATCCGAACGAGCGTCCCAAAGTTGGATGAAACAAACCGCAACAAACTGAGTACACCCATGAGCGCACTGTACATGTATCGTTGCATGTGAAACTTTTTCATGTTTTGTTGTTAAGGACTATGTTATAATAATAATAATAATAATAATAAGATTTTTATGAAATATTTAATATTTTTATACATAAAGACTTGACAAAATTTTTATTAAATAAAATGAATTAATTATGCTAAATTATTATAAATTTAATGAATTTTACAAAAATTAAAGTTTTTAGATTAAATATTTTAAAGAAATTAAAGCAATAACAATGATAGTAATAATAATGCTAATACTAGAATAAGATTTTTAGTAATATTATGAAGAATATATATAAAATCTTAGCAAAACTTTCTATGAATTAGTTATATTAAAATATTATAAGTTTTATAAAATGAGACTTTTAGATCAAAGGAGTAAATATTTTAATAAAGAAATGGATTATGTATTTTGTTAGTTAATGGAAAAATCTATATTTTATAAGTAATTAATTTAAGCTCATACCATTATTTGATATAAAATAAATATTTTAAAAGATAAAAAGATTTTAAGAATATTTGTATAATCTTATATTTTTATATTTTTTTGAGAAAATAAAATATTTTAAACTAGAAGTTATTTTCTAATTAAAGAAATGTATTAAATGTTTAAAGTTAAGAAAATGTTTTTAAAAACTAATGAAAATCTTAAGTTAAAATTTTAATTTAAATTACAAAATTTTATTTAAAAAAATAATTATTTTCTTAAGAAGAAATATCTAGAAGAACATTTGTAATAATTTATAATAAATAAAAGTGAAAGAATATTAGAGGAAATATAGAATAATAACTGAAATTCTTCTTTTTACGTGACATGTAGATTAAGATCACTCTGCATCAGATAATTGAATCAAATTCTGCTAAAATAGGTAAGTCATTTGATATCTGAATAAGTTTTTGTTTCACGTGAATGCTTGATATGCTATACTGCTTAAGAATTGTCCATGAATTATAATGAAAGATTGAAAACGATTGAATGAAAAAATGATCGGTTAAATGGCGTCCTGACCACTAGGGGAGGTTAAACGTACCAACGAGGCGAGATAATAAAGGTGGAGCCACGGCTAGATGGCTATAAAGAAAGATCATGTTCACCGTATTAATAATGGGGTCGCTCCCTACTGAGTTCTGAGACCCCGTTTGAAATATATCATTCTAGCATTGTGAAATAGTTAATAATTTAGATATTAATGAATTCACACTCTCTTTGCTAACGGACGTGTTTTTACATATCAGGTGATGCATTAAAGGAGAAGTTTTACTAGAATATGCCTATGCACTGCTTGTAAGCACTCTCATGCATAGTTAGTAAACTCTAGAGGTTTTTGAGACAAGATTTCTAGAACATGTAATTTTCTTCTTATGATAATAAAATTCTTTTGTTTCTAAATTCTTTTACTGTACAAAAATGAAAAATCTTCTACATAAAGATAAGAGAAAGAGGCATTGAGTGAGTTTTGACTCACTAGCCTGTTACGGACGCCATATGTGAAAATGGGTCATGACACGCCAATTAGTGGGGTTGTTGTGTTGAGGCATGTGTGTAGAGCCTGTGAGATGGAGATCGCTGACCGTTGTCTAGTATTCGATTTAATTTTACTCAATATGGCCTCGTTCGATATCATTCTATGGATGGATTGGTTCATCACCTTTCGTGCTTTTATCGATTGCGACTAACACCGAGTGTTTGTCTGCACACTAGAGGGTGATTCATTTTATTTTGTAGGTGATCGGGATGATGGCTTAGTGCCTAAACCTCTTTGTTCGTGGGATTAAGGAAATTTCAGCCTCCTTTTCTCAGCCTTGTCTACGAGTGAGACCGGTTCTACTCGTGGGGAGCTTCCTCCTGTAGTTTGCGAGTTTTC
This sequence comes from Heliamphora ciliata, assembly GCA_032360265.1. Lineage (NCBI taxonomy): Eukaryota > Viridiplantae > Streptophyta > Magnoliopsida > Ericales > Sarraceniaceae > Heliamphora > Heliamphora ciliata. Next base: position 5,107 of record JAUMHN010351429.1, on the reverse strand, counting down.
AGATGTTTTCATGGACGATCTATTTAAGCTTCTGCCACGGTAAAAAGTTGAGTTTTCCATAGACCTCATTTCGGGGACCGTCTCCATTTCTATGCCTTCGTATCGTTTTGCACCAACCGAGTTGCTAGAGTTGAAGGTGTAGAACCAGGAGTTGTTGAACAAATGATTTATCCATCCAAGAGTGTCACCTTGGGGAGCTCCGACGTCGTTTGCAAAGAAGAAAGATGGATCCTTACACCTTTGTATTGATTATCGCAAGTTGAATCATGTGACCGTTAAGAACAAGTACCCTATGCCCCGCATCGACGACTTGTTTGACCAATTGAAGGGTTCATGTTGTTTCTCGAAGTTCGACTTGAGATCAGGCTACCATCAATTAAGGGTCAAGGAGGAGGATATTTCGAAGACGACTTTTCGCACCCGATATGGGCACTTTGAGTTTCTAGTCATGCCATTCGGATTGACTAATGCACCGACAACGTTCATGGACTTATAAATCGTATTTTTCACCCATACCTCAATAGGTTTGTGGTAGTGTTTGTAGACGACATCCTTATTTATTCGCCAACAGAGGAGGTGCACGAAGAGCATCTTCAGATTACTCTGTAGTTGCTGTGAGAGCATCGGTTATATGCGAAATACGATAAGTGTGAGTTTTGGTTGCCCGAGGTAAAGTTTTTGGGGCACGTGATTTCAGGAGATGGGATAACAGTGGATTCCTCCAAAATAAAAGCATTGATGAGTTGGGAGAGGCCAAAGAACGTGTTCAAGATTCGGAGCTTCTTAGTCTTGGCGAGTTACTATCGGCGATTTGTGAGAGACTTTTCTAGGCTTGCAGCGCCTATGACTTGTCTCAATCGAAAGGGAGTTAAGTTCGTGTGGACTGATGGTTGTGAGTTCGCCTTCCAAACATTAAAGGAAAGGTTGACATGTGCACCCATTCTGATTATGCTGGAGAGGGGACTTAGTTATGCCGTATATTGCGATGCGTCACATAAGGGGCCAGGTTGTGTGTTGATGCAGCAAGGCAAAATGGTTGCCTATGGGTCGAGACAATTGAAAGTCCATGAAAAGAATTACTCTACCCATGACTTGGAGCTCACGACAGTGGTCTTTGCTCTAAAGACCTAGAGACATTGTCTGTATGGAGAGCGCTTCGAGGTGTTCTCAAACCATAAGAGCTTGAAGTATCTATTTTCATAGAAGGACTTGAAATTGCGTCAGAGGAGATGGATGGAGTTCTTGGGTGATTATGACTTTGATCTGTAGTACCATCCGGGCAAGGCCAGCATGGTGGCCGATGCCCTCAGTCAAAAATCCTTGAGTTCTTTAGGTCACGTTGCCATGAAATAGTAGAGTATGCTTAGGGAGGTTAGCGAGTATGACCTACACCTTGGTAAGTCTGGTGATTGTGCTACATTGTTCACAACGGTGTCCCAACCCACCCTTATTCAACACATTATTGAGGCTCAACGACAGGATGCAGAGAGCTTAATGTTTAGAGATTGGGTTTTGAGCAGCGAGAATGCCAAGGAATGGACTATCCACTCCGACCAGAGTTTGAGGTTTGAACGGAGGATCTTTGTGTCAAAGTTGTGTTGTGACAACGTGCTTCGCGAGTTTAACCACTCTCGTGTTGCCGTGCATTCGGGTAGCACCAAGATATATCATGATGTACGTAAACAGTTTTGGTAGAGGAGTATGAAGAAGCATGTTGCTCTTTTTGTTTCGCGTTGCTCCACCTGCCAGCAGGTGATGGCTCAGCATCAGAGACTAGTGGGTCTGTTGCAACCATTTCCAACATTGGAATGGAAATGGAAGAACATTACTATGGACATCGTGATGGGTCTTCCTAAGTCTCCGAGGGGGCATGATGCTATTTGGGTTGTGGTGGACAGGTTAACTAAGTTCGCGCACTTCCTTCCTATCCACATGACGAATTTAGTTGATAAATTTAGTAGACTGTACATACGTGAGATTGTTAAACTCCACGAAGTGCCAGTTTTCATTATCTATGATCAAATTCCTTGCCTTCACTTCATGCTTTTGGCAAAGTCTGCAGCCAGCTATGAGAACGAGCCTACTTGTTAGTACTATTTTCTATCATCAGACAGATGGTCAGTTGGAATACACCATTCAGATACTCAAGGATTTGTTACGAGCATGTATTCTAGACTTTCAAGGGTCATGGGAGGACTATTTTCCATTCATAGAGTTTGCCCACAATAATAGTTATCAGTTGAGTATTAAGATGGGGCCTTGTGAGGCATTATAATAGTAGACCTTGTAAGTCACCCGTTTGTTGGATCGACGTTGGAGAGACAGCTATTATGGGACTTGAGCAAGCTCATGAGACCATAGAGAAGATAATCGTAATTCGTAAACATTTAGTAACCACTCAGACTCATCAGAAGAGCTATGCATATAAGAGGAGGAGACCATTGACATTTGAGGGAGGAGACCATGTGTTTTTAAAGGTCTCATCATGGAAGGGTTTGTTGAGATTCGAAAAAATAGGAAGCTATCGGCGCACTTTATTGGATCATTTGAGATCCTTAATAGGATTAGAGAGGTGGCCTATCACCTTGCCTTGCCACCGCAGTTGGCATCCCGGCATAACATTTTTCATGTGTCCATGTTGCGCAAGTATGAGCCGGACCCATTTCATATTTTGAATTAAATAGAGTTGAGAGTAGAGGACAACATTACCTACGAGGAGAGACCGGTGAGGACCCTTGACACCAAAGAACAAGTTCTGCAATGAATAACCATTGCATATGTGAAGGTCTTGTAGTTTTACCACGGGGTCGAGAAAGCTACGTGAGAGCAAAAGTTGAAAATTCGTGAGAAGTACCCCGAGTCATTTGATTCTCGATGTGTATATAATTTTAGGGACGAAATTTCCTAAGTGGGGGAGGTTGTAGAGACCTGGTCCCTTTTATTTTGAAATATTTAATTAAACCTTATGTGGGAATTTTGGTGGAAATGGTTAAATGTCTAATTGTAAGCGAGAGTGAAAATTTGATCATGATTATGATTGTCGAAGAAGATTATATGCTTGGTTATGCACGAAAATAATTATTGTGGGTCGATTGAACAAGCCTTGAGGCTTTTGATCACACTTTGGAAAATATATGATTTCCTTCCTTCGGATTCCTTACAGCGATGGAACGCTCGAGCGGTCTGTGATAGAGAGAAACTTTAAGTTGCGGGTTTAGGGCTTTTTCTTTCATTCTCACCTCCTCTCTCTCTCTCTCTCTAAGATTTGATACAAACCCTAAGAGATCCTCTAGAGCTCCATTGGGCATCTTGCCATTCTCTATTGGTGGATTCTTCTTGCCTTCTCTTGGTTCTATACCATTGGGAGATCGTCACGTGCGTTGGAGACCCCACTTTCATCCATTGGTTGGAGGTCTTTGTGGTTGTAGCTTACTAGAAGGAGATCCTTGCGTTTTTATCATCCAAGAGGTAGGATCTACGACTGTTGTTGAATATTTCATGAATATGCTTTGTATACCTTGTGTATTTACATTCAAAACATGAAAATCTACGTTTTTGGGACCCTAGGTTATGGTTTGATGTTAAAATGTGTTGAACTTGAGTTTATGGGGTATTTATGATAAATCTATCATGATATTTTGGTTAAAGAACCATGAATGTATGAATTTGAGAGTTAGGGTTTCGGGTTGTATCAAAATCATGAAGATTTGGGAATTTTAGGGTTATTGAACTCAAATGATAAAATTGATTAAATTTTAGGTAAATTGAGAGTTGTGTTGAACCAATGGTTCATTAAATGTATAAATATTGAGGTTATGTGAATAAGGTGTTGGGAATTTTAAATAAATTTTATGAATTTGTTGAAGATTGGGATCTTAATGGTGTTGGGTTTGATGAGAGGGACCGAGTTGACGATTGGACTCATAATGGTTTAATTATAAATGATTTAATTAAGGTACCGTATGAAGAAGTTGGATAATTAAAGTTGGGCCCAAATAATTCCTCGATGAAAGACCAAAAATTTATACAATGTAAGGTAGGTCCTTTATTTGGGTTAATCCCCGTAAAAGCGTACTCTTGGGTGGCTCACCCTTCAATGTTTTCAAGAGAAATCGAAAATGTATGCTCTCTTTGTCAGGCTATAGAATGGATATTTCTTCATTTGGGCCTCGCGTGGTCCGGTGGTCATAAATACGCCTAGGTCTATAAGCACCATCCGACTTTGGTACTTAATTAAATCAACGAATGAAATCGAGTTTATAAAATCATATGATATAATTGATAAATATCAGACTTTGAGAAACCTTGATAAAGGTCGTATTGCGAAAAATGAAATGAAACGAAATGAAATGGGGAGTCAAGGTAACCGTGTTAGGGTTGAGATGACGGCATTAAATAACTAAACATGGTGTGCGTCGGTCTTGATAAGAAAAGAAAACTGGTTATGTGAATGAAAATTTACTAAAAAAGTGAATATGATTTTGGGTTTAAACTTGTTGTGCATTCACATGATCATCCTCGCATGTCGTGCATATGTTCATAAATAGTCTTTTTCTTACGAGTCTTGGCTCATATTATTTAACCCATTTCAGGTGATAATGGAAAGACAGTGGTCGATTGAAAAGCTTGGTCTTAAAGACCGTTTTTAAACTTTTTGGATAGAATTACATATATGTAAAAAGATCTTTTGAGAAATGCATATGTTGTAAATGTAATTCTTGTAAAACAATGTTTGATACTTGGAATCAGTTGGTATTCATTTTGTAAGACCTTAAGGCCACATTCATTAATTGTATGCATATAAGGTTACTGAGCGTTTGTTTTGGTTTTATCATACATCCTTTCCTTCGTGTATTTGTATGTTGATTCCATGGGAATGCTTAATGGAGAGTAGGGTTGGAGTGTGGAGATGTGGAGTTGAAACCGCTCGATGGACGCTCGAGCAGTTTATTGAGCGGTTAATCACTACTCTCGTTTTCTCAGGTTTTGGAAAAAACTGCTACAACTTATGAAAGACTGCTCGAGTAGTCCTGAGATCGATTGAGCAGTTTGTCTGTTGGAATAATTTTTCATCTTTTGTTTTCTAAATCTTTCATTTGGGGGGTAT
>JAUMHN010351428.1:0-41509 GCA_032360265.1 Heliamphora ciliata | reverse complement strand
TGCATGTTTAGACTCTCTTTCAAGCCTTGAAAACAGTTTTCACATGCAAACGGGAAAGTGAGGATACAACCATGTTTGACTCACTCACAGGAGCCTGAAAACAGTTGGAAAACAGTTTTTAGGTCGCAATTTACACGACTCTTAAAACAATTTAAAAACTGATCTATCCGTCCCATGATACAATACATGCAACCCATGATACATATAACCAGCCCTCACACGCTGTAACCACAGTCCTAACACTGAGATAGAGATCCTTATATAGCATACGTTCCCGGAATAAAATCGTATACTATGGGATAAAACCATAGACCAACCACGGGGTAAAACCGCAAACCTAACCACGGGATAAAACCATAAACCTTACCGTAAGCCACAGGATAAGACCGCCGACCACGGATTAAATCACGGGATAAGACCGCATACCACGGGATAAAATTGCATGCCACGGGATAAGACCGTATACCACGGGATAAGACCGCATGTTACAGGGTAAAACTGCACGCTACAGGATAATACTGTAAACTACGGGATAACACCGAAACTACGGGATAACACCGAACATTCCTATGCATAACCTAATCAGGATTTAAATGCATATAACATACCACATACACCACGTGCATATGCCCCACAAATCAATCACATCTATGCCTAATAAAACTCTGAGTTCTACCGCATGCAACCACGATACACATAAGATATCATGCTATGTAATCCACTTACATAAATAAACAGTTATAAATGCACATAACCAGATAACCCGATGAGACCTCATAGGCCACATACCCGTCATTCGATACACGAACTACCCGTCCACAAACCGGGACCCGTCCACACACAGGGATAACCAACATCTAAACCCGAAGGCCAACACCTGAAACCTCCCACATACCGATTCTCACCAGAACCCCACCTTAGGCCAAACCACGAACCCACACATCGCGCACTTAACCAGCACTCACACCACCGTGCCACAAACCCTAAACCAACCAAGCATGTCACACCTGAGGACGGTATCATAAAAACACCCGGGCCACTACACGACCCCCGAAACCACAACGACAACTGAACCGAGGAACAACTAACTCCTCTCTCCATGATTTCAATCAATAGAACCCCATAATTCCATTGACTAAGAACCACTAGAGGAAGGCCAATCATCAACACGACATCCAAAAGAATCCACATGTATTTGAATTGACCAATTACCATAAATCAATCAATTGAATACCGTAGGACGCCAATCGAAAACGAAAACCTAAGAAAAACCATCAAAACGAAAACATCCTCACGACTACGCCTAACACCAAGACCTCAAAAGAAACTCCCGATACCCGATTCCATCCACGAAATCGACGAAAAATTGGTTTTAAACCCAACAACCCGTTTTGATACAAAGTCAGATCTACAGAGATCTAACCGGTAAAAAGACACCAGATTACCCATAGCACCCTTCTAACACATACATGTCTATAATCCTCCCTCGGTGAGTTTAAAACTCGACGCCTTGATCCACGTGCAAAATCGAGCTTCGCCAGAATCAAAATCTGATCAGATGGTTACGTAGCCCACGACGCCAAAAGCAAGGATCCGTAGTTGGATTGTTGAAAACTGAGCCCCGGGCCCCCGAGAACTTAGAGAGAAGGCAAAGAGAAATACGAGAAACTTAGGAGTTAAGTTTTGAAAAATATCTTTTGAAAATATCTAACTCCAGATATTTATAGGCCTCTAAAATATCTTTTTTTTGAAATTTTTCGAGAATCGCGCTACAACGGCCCACGGCCCTGGGAACCTACCCCGCATGCATATCTAAGCCCGATCATGCATCAAAAGCAATAAAAACATGCTTCAACAAAACACGCAACGTGAGTCCAAAAACGCCGAAAAAAGAAAACGGGTCAGGGTCTCATACTTAATGAGTAATGTATGCGTTTCATTATTTATTTAATGTTGTGAATGAGTGTTTTTATTCTACATACTATTTAATATGGTGTGCAGAGTTCAACTTATACACAAAGGCCAGATTATCAGTTCCTGTAGAATATAAGTTTTTGGTTTCTAATTTAGATAAAATTAGACACACCATCGTTACGACTATAGCACATTGTTTTAGTAGATCTGTCTTGGTTACGGATAACGGTAATTATTTCGACAATTTTTCCGATTCATTGTATTAGTACACTAAGTGTGTATTGAACAAAATCAAGTTTAGGTAATTAATTTTATACCGACTTTATAAATTAATTTACACTCAATAATTATTATGAGTGCTTATACTCTTAATTTCGAAATAATTATTATTTTCATATATTTAATATTTGTTATTTTAATTCATTAGATGGTGCGATCTTGTATGGGTCTATAATCTCAGTGAGTTAGATAACAATATTAAGCATATGGTGGATATTAATTATTGATGTTATTCACGTCTCGAAAAATCGACATTGATGATACCCCCTTAAGAAAGCTTAAAAGTTTTGACCGAGCCAAATCCTGCAGGTGAATTTTATAATCCGTTAGTTAAATAAGTTATATGGAAGGGCTTAAAGAATTTTTGAAGAAACTGATTAAATATAATTGTTAGTCATTTAATTTAATCGACGGGTATCTAGTAATCTTAATGTTAGTTCTAGACAACCCAAGAGGGGGGCTAAATGTGGTCTTAAAAAATTAATAACAAGTTTTAAAACTTTTTTGAAAATCTTTTAATATAACGAACAATTATAGCAAAATAATTAAGGATTAAAGAAATGCAAATATTAAAGAGGTTATGGATAGAGAGAATAAACCAGATACCAAGGATTTATATTGGTTCGGCTTCTTCCAAGCCTGCGTCCGCTCCTCAAGTTTTTTCTTGAGAATTTTCACTATGTAGAATGCTTCACGGGCGCATTCAAAACCTTACAACCTCAAGACTTCGCTTGAGCAAACGAATATTTACAGGTACATTCAAAAGCCTATAACAGCTTCAAGAAGATCATATGAAAACAATCCCATGTTTTCTTCTAATTATTCTTGAACTCTTCTTTGATGAGATTTACTCACTCACTCAAAGGATAAAGGGTGACTCACATTTGAATACAATAAATGAAGTAATTAAATAAGAAACACTCACTCTCTTTATAGAAATTGATTGACAATAAATGAAAAGGTAAAGAGAGATGAGGAACATGAACTGGAGTTTAACAATAAATGAGAGCTTGAGGATTTTGAGTTTGAATCAAACAATAGAACAGTGATTCTAATTCTCCAGAGAGAATAAATGCTAAGAAGTAACTTCTTATATAAACTCTTGAGCATTCATGACCGTATGAGGTAGGTGAGGGCATTAAATGCTAAAAGTCCAATCGTTGAAGTCTGTTGCGAATTTGAATCTCCATCACAGGTGTTGACACAAAGGCTTTTGGGTCAACATAAAATGTCTAAGGTAGGGATCTTCAAGTGATTGGGTCGACACAAATCTTCTGAGGTGTCGACACAATTTTTGCAATCTTCCTTACCAACACCACGGTGTTGACAGAAATAGATATTGTGTCGACTCATTTAAACATCAGCATCTGGGACAGAACCATTTGTGTTGACACAAATCTTCTTAGTGTCGACACTAACATTCTACAGGAACCCTCAGTATATTTGTGGTGACTCATTTGGACATTGGTGTCAACACTAAATTTCTTTAGGTGGGCTCGAGATATTTGTGTCAACTCATCTTCAATTTTGTGTCGACAGCCAAAATTTGCAGGTGTCCTCAGTACTTTTGTGTCGACACATTTGGCATTTGTGTTGACTCAAAGTTTCAGATAACAAAAGTGAGGAGCCACTTTTGTGTCGACAATTTGTGTCGACTCATTTTGAGTCTAGAGAGCTTCGGCTCTTTTGTGTTGACACAAAATTCATTTGTGTCGACGCAAACTTTTAATACCTGAAAATAACATCAATGACAAGTTAGGGTGTCAAACTATTTGTTCAAAGGTGTTGACAACTTGATATCTTCAAGTATCTTGAAGAATGCTTAGGTGTTTTAATCCTCTTAAGAGATAAGTCATTTTTTTTTCCTAAAAGTGTCAACTCATTTGTTCAATATGTGTTAACACTTTTTTTTTGAAAAATATAAATATTATCCTTTTTAAAGCCATTTATTCTTAGAAAATGAATTTGTGAAAATCATCAAAATCACTATAAAAAGCCCTTGGGCTAACATTCTCTTCTTTTTTTATGATTACAACCATTTCAACATTTTCTAGAAAATATTTGAAAAGATTTTTCAACAAGAGTTCTCCCCTTTTCGATATTTCTTAAACAAGATATCCAATCACAAAAGTTAGGCATTAAAACAATATTGTACTATTCATTTTAAGATAATTTGCAATATAAACTTAGATAAATATGTGCATCACAATAATTATGTGCAAAGTGATTTTTTCAAAATCGAAGAAGTCATACATATAGATGATCTATCAAAAGAAATTTATCATACACAAATATTCATCCATAAGTATAAAAGTTTAAACCATTAAACCATTCAACCAGACCATTCAATCACCATAAACAAACAACAACAATAGGAAATGTTTAAACCATTACAACTTCTCCTTCAATATAAAAAAAACTACTGAAAGTTTGGTAATGTTTGTACTTCCCCTTCACTACATCTCCTTCACTTCACTTTCTCTCCTTTTGGAATTGTCAAAAAAGGGTTAATCATTGGTTGTCCATGAATCGTTTGAATTGCTTCTTTGCTTTAGCTTTTTGTTTGCTCGCAGAGGCTCGTTCCTTGGACAATGGAGCTCGTTCATCTTTGGCTTCCGCTGTTGCCATGGCTTCAAAGGTGGAAACCAAGGCAAGATCTGCTTCTCACTTTAAATGTGTCGCTTTCTCTTCTTTGGTTTCTTTGGGCTTGAACTTCTTGCTCCAAGCTTCACGGATCCATTGAAGATATTTCTCGACTTTTTGAGAATTAGCATGCGCAGCAGTGATAATCCTTTGGTCATATTCCTTCCTAACCTAGTGTAGGATTGTCTTGTTGCAATTTACTATGGAGACAATGTTGTCATCCATGGTTTTGCAAAGGGCTCTCCTAGCATCCATTGTATTCTCAACGTCACGCTTAAGGCTACGGTTGGTTTTATCTAAATGCTTGACCTTTTCAAATAAGGAAGATACGATTTTGTTGAGATAAAAAAAGTCTTGATCAACCTTATTTTAGAAGGAAGACAAGGAAGAGGATAGATTATTAATCAAGGTAACAACCACAGAGAGATCAACACTGAGAGGAGTACATGAAGAGACAGGTGGAGCAGATTGAGCATGAACATGTATAACAAAAGGAGGAGCATGAGAAGGACTAAGAGTGTCTGTCCTAGTGGATGGAGGGGTAGGGGAATCAAAGTTAATACGGATAGGAGAAAAGTAACGTGATGCAGAATAAGTACGAGAGACAGATGGCATACCACGCTTGGTGGTCCAAACTTTGTCAACAAAAGAGATTTTCATGTGCTTCAGGATAGAAGCGCCATACAGTTCATGTTTAGAGAATGACACCATCTTCTTAGTGGATAAGCCTACGCCAAAATGGCGGAAGACTCGGGTCAAATACATAGCATGTGGAAGGGAGGAATTTGACTTGCTATGCGATTGCAACTTGTCAGAGATGAACAAGAAACCTAAGTCTAGGTTCTTTTGTTCCAGTATGCACCACATGAAGAAAACATACTTGTAGGCCACATCACCGAATTTTCCCAATTGGGGAAGAAAAATGTGATTTACCATATGATGCAAGATACACATCTCTGACTTAAGGGAGTTTGCTTCTAAGGGCTTAGTGGGGTCACTCTCATCATTCTCAAATATGTTTTTCACAGCATCAAAAAAAGAGAAACCATCAAGGTCTGTAGGTCACTTATTGCAAGATACAAAAATTTTACCCTCCGGAACACAAAGGATTTCATTTAAGATGGAGTGGGTTAAATGAATTTCAACACCATTTACCTATGTGGTTATGGTGGTGGACGGAATCAAGGAGATGTGAAAGTGAGCATAGAATAATTTAACAAGTGTGGGATCTTAAGGTTCTCGGATTTGTAAGAGTTTATCCCACCCGAGACTCAAAAAGAAATCCTTGAATCGAATTTCAATGGAGTTGAAAAAAGTAAAATCTACACTACGGCCAGGGATAACTTTTCGATTTACAAAAGAAGAAAAGTAAGGTTGTTAAAACTTGGGGGATTTAAAACTTACGGCTTCGGATATCTTAACTTCTGTTGTCGCTGTCGCCGTTGCCGTGGTTGTCTTCTTCTTTTTGGATCCCCTAGGGTTCAAAGAACTCGTTTCACCAATGCATTTAGCCCCTTTTCCCTTTGACTTTGGTGGCATTTTGTTCGATTTGATGTTGGATTCAAAGTGAGGATGAGGGTGGAGACGAAGAGTCGACCCAATATTTGGAAGGAGAAAAATCGCGAGAGATGAACAATTTGAGAGAGAGAGAGAGGGAAACGATGTGACGTGTGGGGTCAGTGCCTCTTTATATAGGCATAAAGATTTGTGTCAACACATATGTCAGTTGTGTTGACACTTTTCTTCGCGAGTGTGGGTGACACAGAATAACAATTGTGTCGACACTTTTTTAGAAGGTGTCGACACTTTCGACTGTTTGGGTCGACACCATTAAGCTTTGTGTCGACACAAATTTACCGTGAGTCAAACAATGAATTTGTGTCGACACTATATAGAAAAGGGTCGACACTTTTTCTCGCAGTGCCACTTCTATACAGTTTTGGGTTAACTCAGCATACATATGTGTTGACACTTTTTCAAGTGGTATCGACACTTTTCACACATCAAAGAAGAATGTCAAAAGTATTGAAATGTATTGAAAAGACATGGTTAGTATGGCATATTAATCATGAATTAGGAGCACATAACATACCAAGTTCTCTTCTAAATAGTAGATTCTTCCTTATTTAAGGGTTTTGTAAAAATGTCAGCTAATTGGTAACCTGTACCTATGAATTCAAGTTCGATATTACCTTTTAGCACATGATCTCGTATGAAATGATATCTAATCTCAATATGCTTGGTTCTTGAGTATTGTATTGGATTCTTGGATATATTGATTCCACTTGTGTTGTCACATTTTATAGGGATATAATCTAACTGAAAATCATAGTCCTCTAATTATTGTTTTATCCAAAGAACTTGTGCACAACAGCTTCCAGCTGCAATGTACTCAGCCTCAGCTGTAGACAAGACTACTGAATTATGTTTCTTACTAAATCAGGAGATTAGTGAGTGTCCTAAGAATTGACAAGTTCCACTTGTACTTTTCCTATCTACTTTATAACCAATAAAATCAACATCTGATTAGCCAAATAACTCAAAGGTTATTCCTCTAGGATAGAATAATCTTAGATTTTGTGTACCTAAGAGGTATCTAAAGATGCACTTAACAACGGTCACATGTGATTATTTAGGATTTGATTGAAATCTAGCACACATACTTACACTAAACATAATATCGAGATGGCTAGTAGTTAAATATAATAGAGATCCAATTATACCTCCATGTCACTTTTCATCTACTGCTATACCATCTTCATCCTTGTTAAGTTTTGTTGTAGGATACATTGGAGTTTCTATAGGTTTTGCTTTCAGCATGTTAAACCTCTTCAATTTGTCCCATGTGTACTTAGTTTGATTGATGTAGATTTCTTCTTGAGTTTGTTTAATTTGAAGTCCTAAGAAGTAGTTGAGCTCACCCATCATGCTCATCTCGAAGTCTCCCTGCAAACACTAATTAGCAAAGTCCTTGCAAAGAGATTCGTTAGTTGAACCAAAAATAATGTCGTCTACATAAATTTAGACAACTAGCATATTATTTCCTTGAGACTTCATGAAAAGAGTGCTATCAATTTTTTCTTTTGAAAACTCATTTTTAATTAAGAATTAGCTTAGCCGTTCATACCATGCTCTAGGTGCTTGCTTTAAACTATAAAGAGCCTTGGTAAGTTTGTAAACATGGTTAGGAAAATTTGGATGTTCAAAGCCAAGAGGTTGTTTTATAAAAACTTTCTCCAAGATAAAACCATTTAAAAAGGCACTTTTGACATTCATTTGATAGAGTTTGAAGTTTTTAAAGCATGCAAAAGCAAACAACACCCTAAGGGCTTCAAGTCTAGCTACAGGTGCAAAAGTCTCATCAAAATCAATGCTTTCTTCTTGATTGTAACAGTGGGCTACTAATCGAGCATTTTTTCTAAGAACTACTCCATTCTTATCTATTTTTTTTCTAAAAACCCATTTTGTACTGATGATAGAGTGTTCCTTAGGTCTTGTGACTAAAGTCCAAATCTTTTTTCTTTCAAATTGGTTAACCTCTTCTTGCATAGGCAAGGTCGAAAACTCATCGTTTTCAGCTTTCTTAATATGTTTTGGTTTAGTCTGGAAAAGAAATACTAAATTATCACAAACATTATGTAGAGAGAATCGAGTTTTGATACATTGAGATGGATCACCAATAATAAGATCTTTTGGGTGATCATGAGCATACCTGCACTCCTTAGGCAAATCTAAATTTTCTAGATTTGAAGATCCAACAGCCTATTGGACTCTAATTTGTTGAGGATTTGATGCTTCCTCTTGATTTGGTTATTCCTTTTCTTTGATGAATATATTTTCAACATCTTTTTCTATGTTAATCAAGTTATTTTTACAAAAATTCTTTGAAAAACCAATGTTAGCTTCATTAAAAATAATATGTATAGATTCTTCAACAACTAGGGTCCTTTTGTTAAAAACTCTACATGCTTTACAAGATATAGAATATCCTAAAAAAATACCTTCATAAGATTGTGCGTCGAACTTATCCAAAAGTTCTTTGTTGTTGTTTAAAACAAAATATTTACATCCAAAGGCGCAAAAATAGCTAATGTTAGGTTTTCTTCCATTCCATAGCTCATATGGGATTTTCTTGAGAGAAGCTCGTATTATAACTCTATTTATGATAAAACAAGTTGTGTTGATAGCCTCGGTCCAAAAGTATCTTAGTAGATTATTTTTACAGAGCATGGTTCTAGCCATTTCTTCCAAAGTCCTATTCTTTTTCTTAACAACTCCATTTTGTTGAGGGGTTCTAGGAGTAGAGAAGTTATGGTTAATCCCATTTTCATCATAAAACTTTTCAAAATCTTTATTTTTAAATTCTCTACCATAATCACTTTGAATACTTGTAATTTGAAAACTTTTTTCATTTTGAACTCTCTAAGACAGTTTTACAAACGAGACAACGACTTCAACCTTATGAGATAGGAAAAGCACCCAAGTGTATCTAAAGAAATCAACAACAATAACAAAGGCATATATATCTCAAGCTACCAAGGCTTAAAGTCCTTGTCGGACCAAATAAGTCCATGTGCAATAGTTGTAATGGCTTAGAAGTTGAAATCCCATCTTTGGAATGAAAAAAATATCTAATTTGTTTGTCTTGTTGACATGCATCACACACTTTGTCTTTTTCAAATTTGATTTGGGGTAAACCAATTACCAATTCTTTTTTCAAAAGTTTGAAAATCAAGTTCATGTATGCATGTCTAAACTTTGTATGCCACAACCAACTATTATCACTCAAGACAGCTAAGCATTTGGTACTATTTTTGGAAAGATCATTTAGAGTAAATGTATAAACATTTTCATGCCCATGACCTTCAAAAATAACTTTATTATTGGTTGAATCTTTAATAGCACACTTAGCATGATCAAAGACAACCTTATGGCCTTTGTCATAAAGTTGTCTTATGCTAAGAAGGTTATGTTTCAAACCATCAACAAGCAAAACATTTTCAATAGAAGGGGAAGAAATTTTATTGATACACCCAATTCCTATGATTTTTTCTTTGCTATTTGTCTCCAAAAGTCACAAATCCACCATCTTTCGATTTGAGAGATGCAAACATTGATTGGTCGCCTGTCATGTGTCTTGAACACGTGCTATTGAGATACCACATCCTTTCCTAGAATGAGGATTTTAGACACACCTGCAAAGAAAATCAAGTTTTGATTTTTGGTACCCAAATTTTCTTAGGTCCTTTAGTGTTAATTCCTCGAGGGACCCAAACCTTCTTGACAGAAATATTTGAAAGATTTCTATGTGGACAATGTATAACAGTGTGTCCTTATTCATAGCAATGAAAACAGTTAGCATTTTTATGATTTGAAGATGCTTTGACAAAAATATTGCTTAAGAACTTTTGTTTCTTCTTTAGTTTATACCCAATTCTGACTTTGTCAAAAATATATTTTTCCATGCCAAGAAGTTTGTCTAAGTTGTTCTTTCCTTGAGTGAACTTATAAACAGTTTTGGTAAGTTCTTCATCCTTTTCAATCAAAATCTAGTTTTCATCTTTCAAAACAAAAACTTGTTTTGATAAAGCAAGTTTTTCACTTTTCAAAGTTTTAATTTCACTTGAGGAAAGAACCAACTTCTTTAAAATAGAGTTCTTAGCACCTATTTTTCTCAATTCATCATACAAATCTTCAAATGCATTTTGTAGCTCATCTAAAGAGAAAGAGTCATGATTACCTCATCATCTTCTCTAGCCATGAGGCATAAACTTGCAACTTCATTTTTTTTTCTTTTCATCTTTGGAGCTGCTGTCATCACTTTTGCCCCATGCGGCTATCATAGCCTTCTTGAAACCCTTCTTGAATTGCTTCTTGAACAAAGGACATTCAACTTTGACATGTCTAGGCATCTTGCACTCATAGTAGATGATTTTCTCTTTCTTGTAGTCTTTTTTGAATTCACTAGAGTTGCCTTTGAATTTGGTAGGCTCACTCAGTGCCCTTCCTTCTTGAAGAACTTTCTTCCTCCTTGTTTCTTATTTTTAAGAAACCACATAAATTTTTTTGTGATGAGGGCTATGTCTTCGTTCTCATCACTTAAGGAATCTTTGTCAGACTCTTTGTCATGAGTTGAGGATTTGAAGGCAATGCCTTTCTTCTTTTTGTTATCATCCTCATCACCCATCTTTATATTCATCTCATGAGTCATGAGAGATCCAAGAAATTCTTCCAAGCCAAGAGTTTTGAGGTCTTTAGCTTCTTGGATAGCTGTGACCTTAGCTTCCCAACTCTTAAGTATACACCTGAGAATTTTTCTCACCATTTCTGCATTGAAATAAATCTTACCGAGAGATTTTAGTCCATTTATAATATTAGTAAAGCATGTAAACATATCAGATATGATTTCATCATGCTTTATTTTAAATAACTCATAGTTATGCACAAGCAGGCTTATTTTGGACTCCTTCACTTTGTCATGGATAACTTCAAATCTATCTCATATTTCTTTTGCGATGTCACACGTAGAGATCCTATTATACTCATTTGGGTCAAGTGAGTAATATAGGGGATTCATAGCCTTAGCATTTTTTTAAATCTCTCTAATATCATTTTTAGTCCATTCAGCTTCTGGTTTAGGAATAGAAGCCCCTTCAATGGTTTTAGGGGGTCTTTTGGGTCCATTAATGATTACCCGCTAAAGGTCGTAGTCTACGGCTTAAATGTAAATTTTCACTCTAACCTTTCAATAATTGTAATTTGTTCCATCAAACAAGGGAGGTCTATTAGTCGACTGACCTTTGGATTGGATAAGCCCGATGCTAGTGGTTACCATATAAACTCTTAGACGGTTAAGTCAAAAAAAGAACCCAAGCTCTGATACCAATTGTTAGTTCTAGGTAATCCAAGAGGGGGGCGAATTAGGTCTTAAAAAATTAATAACAAGTTTTAAAACCTTTTTGAAAACCTTTTAATATAGAAAACAATTATAAAAAAATAATCAAGGATTAAAGCAATGTAAATATTAAAGAGGTTAGGGATAAAGATAATGAACCAGACACCAAGAATTTATAGTGGTTCGGTTTCTTCCAAGTCTACATCCACTCCTCAAGTTTCTCCCTAAAAATTTCCACTATATAGAATGCTTCACGGGTGCATTCAAAACCTTACAACCTCAAGACTTCACTTGAGAAAACGAATGTTTACAGGTACATTCAAAAGCCTATAATAGCTTCAAGAAGATCCGATAAAAATAATCTCTTATTTTCTTCTAATCACTCTTGAACTCTTCTTCGATGAGATTTACTCACTCACTCAAAGGATAAATGGTGACTCACATTTGAATACAATAAATAATGTAATTAAATGAGAAACACTCACTCTTTTTACAGAAATTGATTGACAATAAATGAAAAGGTAAAGAGAGATGAGGAATAAGAACTGGAGTTCAGTAATAAATAAGTTTGAGAATTTTGAATTTGAATCAAGTAATAGAACAGTGATTGTAAGTCTTTAGAGAGATTAAATGGTGAGAAGTAACTCCTTATATAAGCTCTTGAGAATTCATGACCATTGGAGGTAGGTGAGGGCATTAAATGCCAAAAATTCAGCCGTTGAAGTATGCCAAGAATTTGAATCTCCGTTGTAGGTGTTGACACAAAGGCTTTTGGATCGACACAAAATGTCTAAGATAGGGATCTTTAAGTGATTGAGTTGACACAAATCTTCTGACGTGTCGACATAATTTTTGCAATCTTCCTCACCAACACCACGGTGTCGACACAAATGGATATTGTATCGACTCATTTGAACTTCAACATTCGGGACAGGACCATTTGTGTCGACACAAATCTTCTTGGTGTCGACACTAACATTCTTCAGGAACCCTCGGTATATTTGTGTTGACTCATTTGGACATTGGTGTCAATACTAAATTTCTTCAGGTGGACTCGGGATATTTGTGTCGATTCTTCTTCAATTTTGTGTCAACACCTAAAATCTGCAGGTGCCCTCGGTACTTTTGTGTCGACACATTTGGCATTTATGTCGACTCAAAGTTTCGAATAACAAAAGTGAGTAACCACTTTGGTGTCAACAATTTGTATCGACTCATTTTGAGTTCAGAGAGTTTCGACTCTTTTGTATTGACACAAAATTCATTTGTGTCGACGCAAACTCTTAATACCTGAAAATAACTTCAATGACAAGTTAGGGTGTCCAACTATTTGTTCAAAGGTATTGATACACTTTGATATCTTCAAGTATATTTTGCCTTAAAATCTTGAATCAGTTATCAATTGGGTTCAACACAAAGTATCTTCAAAAATTCTTAGGTGTTTTAATCCTCTTGAGAGATAAGTCATTTCTTTTGGTTAAAGGTGTCAACTCATTTGTTTAATATGTGTCAACACTTCTTTTTTAGAAAATATAAATATTATCCTTTTTAAAGTCATTTATTCTTAGAAAATAAATTTAAAAAAATCATCAAAATTAATATAAAAAACCCTTGGGCTAACACTTAACGTGGAAAGAATAGATAAACATTTAATAATTGGAGCTCGAATACTACCCTTTTGAGAATAAAGTTAGGAGTGCTATTATAATTTTTTAGTAGAATAAATTATAATTTATGTTTATATGAAATTGCTTCTAAGTTAATGTAGGGACCTGGTCCCTTTTTATTTGTAGGAATTATTGAAACCATATTATGATATATTAGGTGAAAAACGGTTAAGTGTGTTAATCGTTCGTGAAAAGTAAAACATGAGCGAGTTTGAAGGGACCCAATGACTCATAATTAAAGAAGACTAATTAAAAGATGTTATGACGTGTTCGGTAAAGAAAATAATGTTCCAAAAGAAGTTTTGCCAAACATTTGTGAAAAATGTGTGAAGAAAACTTGCATACCTCCACTAATCTGGTCATGAATCTTTGTATAAAATGAATTTGGTTATGAGACTAGAACCATTGAAAAGTAGACTTTTGGGGCTTCAATTTAGACACATAAATGACCCTATTCGGAGTTCGGATGAAGAAAATATGCACGTTTAAAGTCGGGAAAATAAAGTAGTCTCGGATTTACAAAGTTGCGTTCAGATGAAAATATGGGCATCCAGACGAAAATGGACCAGAAGGTTTTGCGTCTGGACGGCGTCCAGATGGAAATTGGCTCGTGTGTTTTGCGTCAGGACGAACTGCGTTGGGGATAAACTTAAAAGTCAGATTTAGGGGGGGGGAGGGGGGTTTCCTTCACTTTCTCTTCTCCTCTCTCTCTCTCTGCAATCTAAAACTTAAACCCTAGGGTTGATTTGGGTTATCTCTTGGCACCTTCTTGCTTCATTAGAGTAGGTTTCATGCTTCTCTCCTAAGTGGACATCCATTGGAGGCTTGAGCTTGACGTTGGAAGCTCGCTTTTACATGAGTTGTACATTCGATTATATATATGTAAAAGTATGAAATATGTATTTTTTTGAGCCCTAGCTTGGGGTTTGAGGTGTGAGAATGTGAAATCTTGGAGTTTTGGTTGATTTTTTGGTAAATTTATTATGAGAAATTCGTTGAAAATCTATTATTGTTGTGAGATTGAAAACTAGGGTTTGGGTTGGGCAAAATCCAAGAAAAAATGGAGGTTTTGGGTCAATGGCTCTTATAATGAAATTGAGGTATGAGGTATGAAATTAAGGGTTGTGGGAACGTATCTACTTGTATAAATACCATGAATTTGTTGATGAAATGGAAATTTGGGATTTTAAACTAATTGAAATCGGGTTATGTACACTTAGAGACACAAATATATGTATATAATATATATATATATATATGTGTGTGTGTGTGTGTGTTGTTGTTGTTGATCCTAAGCGTGTTGGTGTTGATGAGAGGAATTATTCTTAGTGTGGACTCGTGTTTGAATGTTGAATTAATGAATTAAAAATGATCGATTTGGATCCAATGATCATTTAAGTTGGTCTTGAATATCTCTTCAGTGAAAGACTAAAAAACTGTGCAGATTGGATGATTTATCCTTCGACTAATAACCAAGAACAAGGCGTTAGTCAAGGCAGGTTATAGACTGCACTTTTACTTAGAGGGCCTTGCGTGGCCCGGTTGGTAGTAGCGCGACATGGGTTTATAAGCTCATCTGGCATTGGCTCCTAGTTGATAAACCACGAGTTGGTTAGAATGTGAGAAACCTTGGGTAATGTGTGTGTATGTGTGTGTGAGTAATGAGTATGTGTGTGTGAGTAATGAAAGGCGAAAATTGATGTGGAAGTAATGGGATTGAATAAAAAGTTAAATAATGAGTTATGTATGGTAATTGGTTTCATTTGCATAAAGAAAACCGACTATGCGAATAGATTTTTGATTAAAAAAAATGGAGTTAGTTTTCGGTGAATTAAATGTGGCATTTCGCATAATCATCCTCGCATGTCATGCTTATGTTCTTTAATGGTCTAGTTTCTATAAATCTCGACTCATATTGTTTAAAAATATTTTAGATGATAATGGGAACAAGGTGGTCGATTAATGAGGAGTGGACCTCAAGATCGTGTTTTGAATAGAATTACATTATTATTTTTATATATATAGAAAGATCTTTTGAGAAATGTATATCATGTAGATGTAATTCTTTGATACAACGAATTACTAATTGAGTAAGTTGATATCCGTTTTGTAAGGCCTTAAAGCTATATGTACTCATGAATTGTATACATGTGAGATTATCGGGCTTAACCTTGGGTTTATTATCCTTTATTTACAAGATTCTATGTATGAGATTATTAGGTTTTTTGATGTTTGGAGTTGAGGGCGTGATAGTTAAGGTAGGATTTCATAATTACATTGGAAGCCCATATCTTATTTACTCCACATGTCCCTGTTGTAACCTATTTATATGCTGTTATAAACCTAACCGCCAGATATTCTGAATAATGTTCTAGGATTTTCACGTCTTATGAATTCAAAGAATAGGCGACTAGACAGGTTTTGAAGAACACGATAGATCAAAATCCATTCTTTATTCGTGTTTGACATTCGAGAATACATCAGAAAACTTGTGTCGGAGATTTGACTAGAAGTAAAATATCGGGACAGATCATTTACTTAAAATTGTTGCAGCAACCGAAATCATCAAATCAGATTTTGAAAGGTATAATTCTAAAACTAACATTGAAAGTATTACCAGGTTTTGTTTTGATTGTTTGATATCAAAAGTTTAATCTGGAGCCTATATCGGCGTTTGTAAATTCCAAAAAATTTGGATACATTAATTAGTAAGGCATGATCAGTGGGGGCATTAAGGCTCCGTTTGTTTCAATGTAAAATATTTTATTTTTCAATGTTTGGTTAACAAAATATAAGTAAAATATTTTTTTTAAGTAAAATATTTTACATCATAAGCCAAAATTATTTTCCTTTTAAAAAATTCGTAAGTCATTTTGGGTTTTAAAATACAACTTCTTCACGCTCGAACCAGTTCATGGGCGGATTTTCATGGGTTCATTGCCCGAACTCGTTATTTGCTACTAATGACTAAACCCACCCCATAGCCCTATCCTTAACTCCCCCAGATTCATCAAACGATCACTCTCGAGCCCGTCCATGGCGTTCTCTACTCCGTCTCTCTTATCTTCTTGCTCAGTTCATAGACTCAATCCACTTCTTATCACTAACCGACATCGCGGCATCACACTCTCTCACTGGCAAGGTGAAGAGTTAAACAAAGAGAAGGCAAGGAAGGTTAAGGATTGAGACATTGAGAGAGATGCAGAGCAATCAAATGGATTACGGCATAAGGCAAGGGAAATTGAACAAGGGATATAGGCATTTGTGCCGTGCAAGAACCTCGAAAGCTTTGATGCCTTTTCTCTCTCTTCCTTTTTTCCATGCATTGCACGTTAACCACATGTATTCTCCCATCTTTTTAATCTCTTTTCCCCTTCTTATTTTCCCTCGCAAGAAGAAACCCGTTGTCTCTCTCTCTCTCTCTCTTTCTATATTTCTCTCCTCTCTCTCTCTCCACCTCCCTCACCTCGCCAAACGGTTCAGATCCTCCTGCCAGAATTCATGGAGTTGCCGGCGAGCTAAGGCACCCAGCAAAGATTCCGAGCCGTCGGTCCCGCTAGTTTTTTAGAGAGAGAAACAGATCGCCCTGGTTTTTGGAAAAGATCGACGGAAAAGAAACAATATAGACCGGAGTTTGTAGAGAACAATAGAAAAAAGAATTGTTGAAAATATTTTTCATATGTCAATCAAACACCAGAAAATAAAAATAAAAAAGATAAATTTTGTAAAAATATTTTACATCAAAAAATATTTTACTTTGAAACAAACGGAGCCTAATTCATGAATCACTTGGTAATCCACGTGGCATGGCATGGTATTTCATTATATTTGGATACATTAATTAGTAAGGCATGATCTGGGAATGCATGTGAAGAATTCCTAATGTCTGATATTTATCAAGGCTTTTTCAGTGGGATCCACGCATGAATGCACTAAGGATCATGATTCTCAAGGCTCTGTTCATGGATAATAATTTTTTCCGTGGCTTGACTCTTTTGGGATCAAACACGTGCATGCATATTATTGTCATCATCATGGAACGGTGCAATCAACAGTGAAATGTGAAGTGCGCTGCAAGTTAAAGTCCAGAAAGCTGCGGTAAAAACAGCATGGAGTAGCACTCCAAGGGGGCAGCGCGCTACGGTATGCTGTGCGGTATGGTGGTGCGGCGCAACGGCGACTGTGGCGGCTGTTCGGCAGGTACAACGACAGTTGTATTTTAGTAAGACTTTGACTTGCAAAAACTAAGTATTAC
This sequence comes from Heliamphora ciliata, assembly GCA_032360265.1. Taxonomy (NCBI): domain Eukaryota; kingdom Viridiplantae; phylum Streptophyta; class Magnoliopsida; order Ericales; family Sarraceniaceae; genus Heliamphora; species Heliamphora ciliata. The sequence goes on along the minus strand of JAUMHN010351428.1, from coordinate 23,856 downwards.
AGAGTTTCTAGTTAGCTATAAAGTTTTGATAAGAACCGAAAACTAGAAATTTAATTTTGTCTAAATTATAGGTTTTCTAGATGAACAAAATTTTTTTAACTAAAGAGTTATAAATCGATCATAAAAGACGTAATTTAATGCATTTATTTATTTATTTAAATGTGTGGATGTTTTTATTTTGATTTATTTATTTTCGTTCAGTTTTAGTTAATTATGTTAATTTGAAATTAATGTTTTTCGTAGCGAAAAAATAAAATAAAATTTTCTTTAACTAATTTAATTTTTTCTAAAAGAAAGTTGTAGAATTTTATTTTATTATATTAAAACACATTTAAGATATTTAAAAAAAATCGAATATCTTGTAAAACGTAACGGTTAATTTTGAATTTTTTGAATTAATTAAAAGGGGTTTGATTTTAATAAATTATTTAAAATTAATTTTTTAAAATATATAAAATTTAAAAATTTTATTTGTTACACATAAAATACGTAAAGATTGTTTAAAAATCGAAATCTTTTGTAATGTGTGGTTTTTGAAAATTATAAATTTCTTTTAATTAAAAAACTTTTATAACCTTCAAAAATAATTTAGAAACTAAGTGGGTGAGAAAATTTATTTACAGATAAATCCTCCGATTTCATCACTAATTCGTAGGTGATATAATTGATTTTGTGTGTTCACATTAGGGCTTTTCTTCCCATCGGACAAAATTAATTACGGGATCACCAGTACGAATCTCCTTTAGGGATAATTCTGGATAATTGTTAGTGTAAACTATTTCTTTATATGAAGGGCTCATTATGAAGGGATTGATTCAGGATTAAATAATGGTTTACACTTAACTGTAAATAATAGTAAACTCTCCATCTGAGTCACTGCTATTATTTATTAAGACCGAAACTACGTCAGTAGTTTAATTTTATTTGGTAAGCTCTATTACTTAGATAGTAAAATTAATAAGAATTAACTTGTCTGGATAAATGATGAATAGTAGACTTCATTCTCATCGATGCATGCAATTCACAGTGTACCGATTGCGAGGAATTTTTTTTTAAAATCGTAATGGGAATCGATTTTAAAATAAAATTCAAGATTATGCTCATCATAATTAGTGATTTTTAATTATGTGATTCTTAAAATCAAAATGGCTCTCAATTCACTCGCGACTGTACTCAAAGAAAAAAAAACTTACGGGTCTTAATTATGTTGACTGGAAAAAGAATCTGAATATTATTTTAACTGTCGAGGGTGTTTTTAGGAAGCTAGAAAATGTGTTTGTTTTTGGAAAATGATTCTTCCTCTAAGTCGAAAGGCAAGAAGAAAAAAAAGATTCAAAATAAGGTGGCACGATTTTCAAGATAGTTAGTGGGACACGGACTGGTGCGAAAAAGTCGAAAGGAAAACGTTTTTACTGCAATAGACACGGTATTAGAAAAAGCAATGTTCAGTTTATCTTGGCAAGCAGAACAACAAAGGTAATTTCTGTTTACGGGTTATGAAATCATGATTAGCGGTATTATCTAGAAAACCCGACAACTTAATAACGGGGAGATCTATCTACATATGGGCAATAATACAAGGGTGGCAGCAGTTGTAGTGGGAGATATTGCTCCTAGTTTAAGTAGAGATCGAGTTTTAATATTAAGAGATTGTCTTTATATACCTTCCATTAGAAGAAATTTAATTTCTGTTTCTATATTGGTTAAAGACAGATATTTAATTTATTTTAATAATTTTGTAGTTATTAAAGATAATAAACGATTTATCTGTTCTATTACATTGGTGGATGATCTTTATATTATTAGTCTAATCTCTTCTACACTACAACTGAATGAATTGAATAATACATCTAATTCACCATTTAAGAGAAAGAAAAATTTCTTTAATGAACCAAACGTATCTTTAGCACTTATGCCTAGGTCATTTTAATTTTAAAAGGATAAATAGACTGGTTGAACATAGACCTTTGAGTTCATTAGAAATGAAGACACTTTCAGTCTATGAATCCTGTTTTGAGGGTAAGATGACCAAGAAGCCATTTCGGCTAAAGGCTACAAAGTTAAAGAACTATTGGAATTGGTTCACTCTGACTTATGTGAACCTATGACAATCCAAACTAGTGGAGACTTTGAGTATTTTGTCACTTTTATTAACGATTACTCAATGTATGGATACATTTATTTGATGCATTATAAGTCTGAATACTTTGAGAAATTCAAAATATTTAAGGCGGAAGCAGAGAAGCATCTGAATAAATATATCAAGACACTTCGGTCAGACCGTGTTGGCGAGTATCTCTTCGGAGAGTTTAGGGATTATTTGTTAAAGGAGGAGATTACGTCCTACTTAATTGCACTAGGCACTCCATAGCAGAATGGTGTAACAGAAAGAATGAATAGGACTCTTATAGAGATGATGAGATCTATGATGAGTTACTCAGACTTTCTCAATTCATTTTGGGAATTTGCATTAGAGACAGCAGCTTATATTCTGAACTTTGTACCTTCTAAGTCAGTACCTTCTACTTCTACAGAATTGTGGACATGGTATAAGCCTATTCTAAGACATATTTAGATTTGAGGTTGTCCAACACACGTGCTGAAAGAGAACACGAAAAAGTTGAAACCAATAATGAAAGTCTATTTTATTATGTAATGGACCACAAATCCAAGAGTACAAATGTTCTGGAAGAGCTGAGAGAAAATTCTAGTAGTACGGTACAAGCGTCATGGGAAAGTGTCATCTATGTCTCATTGCATCGTCAGAGTGGGAGGACTATCAAAACATGCGCGGATCTTAAACTAGATTAGGATGTTGCCATTAACATGCCGATTTCACAACCCGAAGAGCATGTGGGTGATGTTGCACAGGATTCACAATCAGCACAACGTGTCATTGTTAGTACATAGACGCAGGTAGTGTCTCGTCATAGTGGGAGGATTTTTCGTCAACCTGATCGGTATATATTTTTAGAAAAATCTTTTTACAGGATTTCGAAAGAACTAGATACTGAACCCTATAAATACAACGAAGCACTTCAAGATAAAGATGCAGATTTATGGCAAGGGGTTATGAATTAAGAGATAGAGTCTATGTGCTCGAATCAGGTGTGGAAACTTATAGAACCACCTAAAGGGATAAAATCCATTAGATGCAAGTAGATCTACAAGAGAAAAAGAGGAGTAGACAGGAAGGTTGAAACCTTCAAAGCTAAGTTTGTTGCAAAAAGGTTTAATAAAAAAGAAGGAATCTATTATGAGGAGACCTTTTCGTCAGTAGCCATGCTTAAGTTTATCCGAATCAAGCTTGTGCGAGATCAAAAACAGAGGATGCTGACTCCTTTACTCGAGGGACCAGTTTTGTGCTCTCTTGACGTGGATGGGATCTTATACATGGAAGAGAACAACTTGTTGGATCTTGAAGTATTAGAAGAAGGGCCTATGGACATGGAAGCATTCGACAATAGAGAGAAAAATATTCTGGAATGGCACCCAATAGTAAAGGAACCATATGATGATGGAGGACACTGGCCGATTGGAGAATCATGGGTACCCCGTCCACCATTTGGTTATGAAGATCCTTTTTACGAGATTATGCTTTCTCAACTTTTTGAGAAGGAAATCCACGTTAATGAGGAATCCTGTTGGTGTGCACAGAATATAATGGGAATAGAAGAAGACCTTTGGGGAGCCGAAGAGATGGATAGCACAAGGGCAATAGGAGAAATTCAGCGATAAGATAACCCAGATAAGGAAAGACTATAAGATTTTTGGATTTTCCAAGGAAAAGAGCACTCAATGACAAAAGTTAAGTAGGTAACTGACCAGTTTAAAGGAATGTGGGAACTAGAGGAACAGGTAGAACACTTAATGTTAGCATAAGAGCATTTTATAGGATTTTGATAATTTTATTAAATTACATTTTCTAATTAAAAGTTTAAAAAGATATTAAATTAAATATTTTTCAAAAATGTTAAGTCGACACTACACGCTAATATGTTGACACCTTATGCCTTTTTGTGCTGACACTTAGTGCTAAATGGCTTTTGAGTCGACACTTAAGGTAAAGCACGCTTGATAAACTTAAGTGTGTCGACACCTCTAACTGCTTTGCTTAAGTTATTTCAGGAGAATAGGTTGTGTCGACATCAATGATTGATTGTGTCGACATCTCAAGTATTGGACCGAGATCCAAGTTGAGTCGACACTATTTACAATGTGTCGACACGAATTCAAGGCCTGAAGAGCACGATAAGTCCACACTAACATATACATGAGTTAACACTCTAGCACCTTGACGAAAATCAACTTGTGTTGACACCAGTGCACACATGAGTCGACACCATGTGATGTCCAAAAATTCATAGGAACATCAAGACATATAGATAATAATAGAAATTATAGTATGTGCCCAATTGTAATTAACATACAAGATAATGTCATCTTATCTATTTCATTCAATTTCATCAACATCCAACCAAATATTATAGAGTAAATTACACATACACCCCTTGTATCTAAGGATAATAACACTGCCATCCCCTCTATTATCTGAAATATCACTACACTCTCTTATATTTTTATTTTTGTGACATTTAGGTTCAAAAACTAACTTTTATTAACTTTTTAAATGGAAACACTGTTGAAATAGTTTTTTCTTTATTTTTTTAGTTTTTTTCTGTTTAATTACCAAATATTATCTAAAAATTTTTAATTAAAAAATAAAAATTACTAAATATAAAAATAAGTAACATAAAATTTAATTTTTTAATTTATTTTTATTTTTAAGTTTTTAATTTTGATAAAAAACTTATTTTATCAAAATTTTTATGTTATTTTGACAAAAATTAAAAATAAGTTTTAATTTTGATAAAATAAGTTTTGATAAAATAACATAAAAATTTTGATAAAATAAGTTTTTTTTATCAAAATTAAAAATTTAAAAATAAAAATAAATTAATAAATTAAATTTTACGTTACTTATTTTTGTATTTAGTAATTTTTTATTTTTTATTTTTTAATTAGAAATTTTTTTTAAAAAATTTGTAATTAAACAAAAAAAATAAAAAAAAACTGTTTCAAGAGTGTTTCCATTTGAAAAGTTAACGGAAGTTAATTTGTGAACCTAAGTGGTATAAAAATAAAAATGTAAGAGAGTGCAGTGATATTTCAGAGAATAGTGGGTGTCAGTGTTATTACCCTTAAATACAAGGGGTCCAGGTGTAATTTACTCAATATTATATTGATCAAAGTATTTTGTGCAGGGGTTATATTACACATCAAAAAGTAAGAAAAGACTCACTAATAACACACATTCCAAGGGAGTGGTAAAATAAACCAAAAGAACTCTGCTTGATTCTACTCTAGAATGTACTTTGCCTGGTCAGCAAATGTTTTGACTTCTCTAGATATTTTTCCCTTCGTCACCTGACATCACACGCCGTGAGTTACGAAGCCCAGAAGAAATTCCAAAACCCTACCTTTGTAATACAATTAATATTCTGACATGGATTTCAAGTACAAGGTACAACAAGACAATTATAACATTGTAAGATGGCATTTCATTAGTATCATGCCATTAATACTGTGTAGAAATGAGAATGCTTCGTGTATGCAACCATCCCGACTACAAAAACAACAAATTGATCCACTGCTTGGGATCTAAAAATAGTTAGACTTTCTTGGAAATTGAACACTAAAGCCACCACAATTGACCCTTGTTTTGAAATAATGACCTTGTTGCCCAATTTTATACATGGCTTTTCCATCCCAGATCACAACAGCATAGGGTTAGGTTAACCTGGTCAGGTTATCCTCTAACTATCTACCTGAAGAGTCAGTGATGGATTCGCAATCTTCAAACCAAAGTTTAAGATAATATGATTTCCAGGAATTCAAAAAGGCACACTCCTCCTATATTCATCGTAATATGGCCCCATTACACTCTCATACATTATGTTCCCATTCTCCAACGCTCCTGACCACGGTGGTAATCAATGGCGTTTGGCTCAAGACATGGCATGGCTCATGACATAGTATGGCTAAAGGTGCACATGGTCCAACCATAACGCGAGAATACTACGACTCATGCAATCTACCAATGCATATACCAATGCACGTGACATGCCCACAATAACTAACATGAGATGGATTATAACAATTCACATAAGGCATTTTTAGAACAACTTAAACTAAGATCAGCATGTAGGTGACAATCAAGTACGTGACAAGCACATAGGTGACAAGCTAGTAGGTGACAAGCAAGTAGGTGACTCTATGTTCATATTCAACAATAGTCAAGAACAATTCAATTTGACATAGTAATTTAGATCAAAAGTTCATGAATTTTGGACAGTAACTAGTTCAAAGAGTCCTCTAACTTTTTCATGAAGAATGTTTTTGCTAGATCTCAATAAAATTAGTAGTTTTGCCCTCCGTATGAAACTATGTTGAATCTGTCCTAAAGGATAAATTCAGTACCTGCACTTTAAAATTCGTTTTGGCCTATCAATGGATCTTTAAAAATTCTAATTTATGCAGAAGACTAAATTAACATGTTAGGAACAATGTTCATGAAAAAATCATTTTGATTTGAAGTACTTAAATTAGGTTTTTAGTCACTGCAATAGACTGTGACAAAAAACGTACGGTTTTAGAGAAAACTTGATTGCTCTTAATTTACTCTGCCAAATTGCTCCAAATAATTTTTATTAGACAACTAACATCCATGTCTAACTTTGTAATCAAAAATCATGGCAAGGGGATGTTTTTAGAATTAATTAAAATTATTTAAAATTTGACCTCGCTGCTTGAAAAACCTAAGGCTGAACCTATGATGGGTTTAACTACTCTTTTATCCTCTTTTCTTGGTAAGGTTAATTTATTTAGATTATAACTTATATGTAAATAATAAAATCTATAGATTTATCTTAGCAATTAAAACCAATTTAAATAACAATTTAACCAAAAATTTACAATACAAACATCGATCTTTAGCATAACTAGTTACATATGCCTATATCGGTTTAGTTTATACCTTATCTTTTTGCGTTCTTGTTTAGGATCCATTTAAAACTAAGAAGTGAAAGAGTATTATTGATTTGAGAGAAGAAATGTTGTAGAAATTTCTTACTTCTTGTTGATCTTGGTACAAAAGGATGTAGACTTGGCTTTAGTCAACATTGCTTCCTTGCCTTCCTTTTCTCCTCCTCCTCCTCCTCCTCCTTCTTCTTCTTCTTCTTCTTTTTCTTCTTCTTTTTCTTTTGGTTTTACTTGGTTTGGATGTGTATCACGTGGTTAAGGGGGAAGAAGGCTGATCTTGAGTATTTATAGAAAGATATTTGCTTCTAAGTGAATTGAATGTGGCAATACATGACAAAATAGAACCAAGGTAGCAAAAATTTAAGATGAGAACAAACAAGGTACAATTTCTAAGGTTTCTTGGCTAGCCACAATATTTGAATTTTCTTACTTTTTTTTAAATTATCTTTAAAAATATTTATTATTTTTGTTTTATATGAAAATTTGGTAAAAAGACTAAAACTGGTTTTTATTAGGCTTCATCCTTGCAATCAACATTTTTAAGCTTAATCATTGAGATTAGTGGTTTTAAGCTAATTTTGAGCTTTTAAATTAACATTGAAATTGAACTTAAACGTGTTCTTTTAAATTTAATCTTGGGTTTAGGCTTCTGATCACTTATTTTTATTGGCTTAAAATATAATGGGCTTGAAAGAACCTAAATGGGTTAATTAGGTTTTCTTGGAGAGCTCGATTTTAGTATTTCATCTTTCGATTTGTGTTTCTATATGTAAATTTGACTTGAGTCCTTAACTTAATACATTGTTTTGTTCTTAACTAGGTGACCTAAAAACGAGTCATTACACACCGAGTGATCCTCCGAAACTCCTAGTTCTTGTGTCGACACCAAAGTTGAAACGAGTCGACACTTAGACACCATCCGGGTAACTCAAAGTGTGTCAACACCAATGATGCAATGAGTTAACACCAAGACATCAAGTCATCCCCCGGGCTTTGACCCATATGTATCGACACCAATGAACAGATGAGTCGACACGAATGGCACCCTTCGAAAAACAAGAAGTTTGGGTTGACACCAATGAAGATAAGAGTCGACACCAAAATTCTAGTAGCCAAAGTCGGATTCGCTGGGTCAACTCCAAAGTGAGGAGTGTTGACACTGATTTTCTAGTTGTTGAAGTTGCTTAGCTGAGTCGACACTAAAGACGCGAAGTGTCGACATCGAAATTCTAGTAGCTAAAGTCTGTCAACTGAGTCAACACCAACGAAGACATGAGTTGACACTAGAGCAGACATGAAGCCTTGAGTCGATACTAACTCTTATATGAGTTGACACCAAACTTCAAGCTGAAAAACTGAAGTAATGAAAGGGTCGACACCAAGGTGTGGGTGACGAAAATCCAAAAGTTTGGTTGACACCTCAAAAACTATGAGTCGACACTTTTGTCCGAGAACCAAGGCTAAAACTAACTTGTTTTGACACCAAGGAGCTTTATGTCGACACCTACAATGGATTCAAAATTGGCGCTAGTTCAAACGGTAACATTTTCAGAGCATTAATTGCCTCCACCAACCACCAACGGTCATTTACTTCACTAGGCTATAAAAGGAGTAAATTTTAGAGTTTTAGACTTTTGGATTACTGTTTTATTGAATGCATTAAAATCCAAAATCCTTTTCTAAGATCATTAATGGCTTATTTAGTACTCCAGCCTAAATTCTCTCACTTCCTTAATGGTTTATTGATCCAAGTATTTTGTGCAGGGGTTATATTACACATCAAAAAGTAAGAAAAGACTCACTAATAACACACATTCCAAGGGAGTGGTAAAATAAACCAAAAGAACTCTGCTTGATTCTACTCTAGAATGTACTTTGCCTGGTCAGCAAATGTTTTGACTTCTCTAGATATTTTTCCCTTCGTCACCTGACATCACACGCCGTGAGTTACGAAGCCCAGAAGAAATTCCAAAACCCTACCTTTGTAATACAATTAATATTCTGACATGGATTTCAAGTACAAGGTACAACAAGACAATTATAACATTGTAAGATGGCATTTCATTAGTATCATGCCATTAATACTGTGTAGAAATGAGAATGCTTCGTGTATGCAACCATCCCGACTACAAAAACAACAAATTGATCCACTGCTTGGGATCTAAAAATAGTTAGACTTTCTTGGAAATTGAACACTAAAGCCACCACAATTGACCCTTGTTTTGAAATAATGACCTTGTTGCCCAATTTTATACATGGCTTTTCCATCCCAGATCACAACAGCATAGGGTTAGGTTAACCTGGTCAGGTTATCCTCTAACTATCTACCTGAAGAGTCAGTGATGGATTCGCAATCTTCAAACCAAAGTTTAAGATAATATGATTTCCAGGAATTCAAAAAGGCACACTCCTCCTATATTCATCGTAATATGGCCCCATTACACTCTCATACATTATGTTCCCATTCTCCAACGCTCCTGACCACGGTGGTAATCAATGGCGTTTGGCTCAAGACATGGCATGGCTCATGACATAGTATGGCTAAAGGTGCACATGGTCCAACCATAACGCGAGAATACTACGACTCATGCAATCTACCAATGCATATACCAATGCACGTGACATGCCCACAATAACTAACATGAGATGGATTATAACAATTCACATAAGGCATTTTTAGAACAACTTAAACTAAGATCAGCATGTAGGTGACAATCAAGTACGTGACAAGCACATAGGTGACAAGCTAGTAGGTGACAAGCAAGTAGGTGACTCTATGTTCATATTCAACAATAGTCAAGAACAATTCAATTTGACATAGTAATTTAGATCAAAAGTTCATGAATTTTGGACAGTAACTAGTTCAAAGAGTCCTCTAACTTTTTCATGAAGAATGTTTTTGCTAGATCTCAATAAAATTAGTAGTTTTGCCCTCCGTATGAAACTATGTTGAATCTGTCCTAAAGGATAAATTCAGTACCTGCACTTTAAAATTCGTTTTGGCCTATCAATGGATCTTTAAAAATTCTAATTTATGCAGAAGACTAAATTAACATGTTAGGAACAATGTTCATGAAAAAATCATTTTGATTTGAAGTACTTAAATTAGGTTTTTAGTCACTGCAATAGACTGTGACAAAAAACGTACGGTTTTAGAGAAAACTTGATTGCTCTTAATTTACTCTGCCAAATTGCTCCAAATAATTTTTATTAGACAACTAACATCCATGTCTAACTTTGTAATCAAAAATCATGGCAAGGGGATGTTTTTAGAATTAATTAAAATTATTTAAAATTTGACCTCGCTGCTTGAAAAACCTAAGGCTGAACCTATGATGGGTTTAACTACTCTTTTATCCTCTTTTCTTGGTAAGGTTAATTTATTTAGATTATAACTTATATGTAAATAATAAAATCTATAGATTTATCTTAGCAATTAAAACCAATTTAAATAACAATTTAACCAAAAATTTACAATACAAACATCGATCTTTAGCATAACTAGTTACATATGCCTATATCGGTTTAGTTTATACCTTATCTTTTTGCGTTCTTGTTTAGGATCCATTTAAAACTAAGAAGTGAAAGAGTATTATTGATTTGAGAGAAGAAATGTTGTAGAAATTTCTTACTTCTTGTTGATCTTGGTACAAAAGGATGTAGACTTGGCTTTAGTCAACATTGCTTCCTTGCCTTCCTTTTCTCCTCCTCCTCCTCCTCCTCCTTCTTCTTCTTCTTCTTCTTTTTCTTCTTCTTTTTCTTTTGGTTTTACTTGGTTTGGATGTGTATCACGTGGTTAAGGGGGAAGAAGGCTGATCTTGAGTATTTATAGAAAGATATTTGCTTCTAAGTGAATTGAATGTGGCAATACATGACAAAATAGAACCAAGGTAGCAAAAATTTAAGATGAGAACAAACAAGGTACAATTTCTAAGGTTTCTTGGCTAGCCACAATATTTGAATTTTCTTACTTTTTTTTAAATTATCTTTAAAAATATTTATTATTTTTGTTTTATATGAAAATTTGGTAAAAAGACTAAAACTGGTTTTTATTAGGCTTCATCCTTGCAATCAACATTTTTAAGCTTAATCATTGAGATTAGTGGTTTTAAGCTAATTTTGAGCTTTTAAATTAACATTGAAATTGAACTTAAACGTGTTCTTTTAAATTTAATCTTGGGTTTAGGCTTCTGATCACTTATTTTTATTGGCTTAAAATATAATGGGCTTGAAAGAACCTAAATGGGTTAATTAGGTTTTCTTGGAGAGCTCGATTTTAGTATTTCATCTTTCGATTTGTGTTTCTATATGTAAATTTGACTTGAGTCCTTAACTTAATACATTGTTTTGTTCTTAACTAGGTGACCTAAAAACGAGTCATTACACACCGAGTGATCCTCCGAAACTCCTAGTTCTTGTGTCGACACCAAAGTTGAAACGAGTCGACACTTAGACACCATCCGGGTAACTCAAAGTGTGTCAACACCAATGATGCAATGAGTTAACACCAAGACATCAAGTCATCCCCCGGGCTTTGACCCATATGTATCGACACCAATGAACAGATGAGTCGACACGAATGGCACCCTTCGAAAAACAAGAAGTTTGGGTTGACACCAATGAAGATAAGAGTCGACACCAAAATTCTAGTAGCCAAAGTCGGATTCGCTGGGTCAACTCCAAAGTGAGGAGTGTTGACACTGATTTTCTAGTTGTTGAAGTTGCTTAGCTGAGTCGACACTAAAGACGCGAAGTGTCGACATCGAAATTCTAGTAGCTAAAGTCTGTCAACTGAGTCAACACCAACGAAGACATGAGTTGACACTAGAGCAGACATGAAGCCTTGAGTCGATACTAACTCTTATATGAGTTGACACCAAACTTCAAGCTGAAAAACTGAAGTAATGAAAGGGTCGACACCAAGGTGTGGGTGACGAAAATCCAAAAGTTTGGTTGACACCTCAAAAACTATGAGTCGACACTTTTGTCCGAGAACCAAGGCTAAAACTAACTTGTTTTGACACCAAGGAGCTTTATGTCGACACCTACAATGGATTCAAAATTGGCGCTAGTTCAAACGGTAACATTTTCAGAGCATTAATTGCCTCCACCAACCACCAACGGTCATTTACTTCACTAGGCTATAAAAGGAGTAAATTTTAGAGTTTTAGACTTTTGGATTACTGTTTTATTGAATGCATTAAAATCCAAAATCCTTTTCTAAGATCATTAATGGCTTATTTAGTACTCCAGCCTAAATTCTCTCACTTCCTTGCTCATTTACTATCAAATCATTGTAAGGAGTGGTTGGGAGTAAATCTCTGATTCAATTTCATTTATTGTAAAGGGTGAGTTACCCTTGTAATCCTTTAAGAGAGTGAGCTGACCTTCTTAAAGAAGAACTGAAGTGTGTTTAGAAAAATAAGGCTATTTGTGGAACACCTTTAAGACTGTAAAGACTTTTGAATGCACTTGTAAAGCATTCGTCGATAGTGCAAATTCTTAAGGGGAGTCTTAAAGAGTTGATGTAGGCTTGAAAAAAGCTAAACCACTATTAATCTTGGTGTTTGGTTCAATTTTCTCTCTCCTATCTATTTAATTTCACTGCTACACTTTTACTCTTGCTTATTACTATATTTTTTTTGTGAAATTAAAAGGTTTTTCAAAAGGTTTTTAAAATAGTTATTATTATTTTAGAATCTAATTCACCCCCTCTTGAGTTATCAAAGAAGGTGTCTTGCTTAGTGACTTAATAGTCTAAGAAGATCTATGATAATGAGTATTGGACTAGTTCAACCTAAAGGTCAGTCCACAAACAGACTTTCCTTGTTTAATGGAATAAACTATAACTATTGAAAAGGTAGGATAAAAATTTATATCTAGGCTGTTGACTATGACCTATAGGGGGTCATCATACATGACCTAAGAGAATTACAGAAGAATACCAAAGCTATGAACTTACTCTATTGCTCTCTTGACCCTAACGAGTTTAACAAAATCTCTACTTGTGATACAGCTAAAGAGATATGGAATAGACTTAAGGTTACCCATGAGGGAACCAATCAAGTCAAGGAATCTAAGATTAGCTTGCTTGTCCATATCAATAAACTTTTTAAAATGAAACATAATGAAACTATTTCTAAAATATTTACTAGATTTATTGACATTATTAATTGTTTAAAATCCCTTGGAAAAGTTTATGCTAATGTTGAGATGGTTAGAAAAATTCTCAAGTGTATGTCAAAGAGTTCGGAAGCCAAGTAACAACTATCCAAGAGGCTAAAGATCTCACCACTCTGAGCTTGGAGGAGTTACTTGCGTCACTCATGACTCATGAGATGAACCTCAAGTAGGATGACGAAGAAGACAACAAGAAAAAGAAAGAAATAACTTTCAAATCTTCCATCCTAGAGAGAGAATTTGAAGAAGAAACCTTAGTGATGAGAATATATTGCCCTCATCACAAGAAAATTCATAAGGTTTTTGAGAAATAAAAAACAAGGAGGAAAAAAATTCTTCAAAAGAGAAGATCACAAAGGTGAAACTAGCAAACAAAAACAAAGGTGACACTAGCCACAAGAAGGATGAGATTATTTGTTTTGAATGCATAAAACCAAGCCATATGAAGGCTGACTGTCCCTAACTCAAAAACACTACAAGAAGGGATACAATAAGGCAATGCTAGCTACATGGGGAGAAAGTGATGATAACAGCTCAGATAAAAAAAAGGAAGAAAATGAAGTTGCCAACATGTGCCTCTTGGTCAAAGAAGAAAGTGAGGTAAATGATTATTCTTTTTCCTTAGAAGAACTTCAACTTGCTTCGGAAAATATACACAATGAATTAAGAAAGATTGGTGCTAAAAATGTTATTCTAAAAAAATGGTTTTTACACTAACTAATGATGTTGAATTTTTAAAAGAAGAAAAAAATTCTTTGTCAAAACAAGTCATCTCTTTGAAAATAGAAAATCAAGTTTTAGCTGACAAAGTTGATGATCTTACTAAAATTTTGCATAAACTCACTTTAGGAAAAGAGAATCTGGATAAAATCCTTGGTATGCAAAAATGTGTTTTTGACAAAGCTGGCATAGACTATCAACCTAAAAGAAAACAAAAATTGCTAAGTAATATTTTTGTTAAAGCATCTTCAAATAATTCCCATGCTACCTGTTTTCATTGCTATGAACATGGGCATACTGTCACACACTATACACATAGAAAAAATTATGCTGCTGCAACCAAAAGGGTTTGGGTTCCAAAGGGAACACACCAAAATGAAACTAACTCAAATGGATCTAAGAAAATTTGGGTACTAAAAGTCAAAAATTGATTTTGCTTGCTGGTGTATCTCAAGTCCTCATTCAAGGAAGAGAAGTGGTATCTTAATAGTGCTTGCTCAAGACGTACACATGACAGGTGAAAAGTTAATGTTTGCCTCTCTCACACCCGAAGATAGTGGATTTGTGATATTTGGAAACTATAGCAAGGGTAAAATCATTTGTGATATTTAAGCATAAGTCTGTTTTGTGACAAATGCCACAAAGTTGTCTTTGGTAATTCTAAGTGTATCATTGAAAGTACAATTGATAACAAAGTTATTTTTGAAGGTTATAAGCATAAAAATGTTTACACTTTCAATCTAAATGACCTATCTAAACTGACATAAAATGTTTAGCTGCCTTGAGTGATAACAGTTGGCTGTGGCATAGAAGGTTTGGACATGCTTACATGAATTTGATTTCAAAAGGGGAGCCCGTAGGTATATTTATACATATTTAAAGCTTTGGATCCTTGGATTGGGATGTTTAGCCACAGATGGATGCCTTTGTGTGGTCACTAGTGCTTGACAAAAGAATGAAAGGGGGCCTTGGGAGCTTTTGCCTTCAGGCGAGAAGAATGAATGCCCAATGCACTGGGCGGCTTACCTTAATATAGGTAATGATTGACCGGCTCTATAAAGTCGGTTGACAGGTGTCACCATCTAATGTGGGCTTAGCCGGCTCTATAGAACAATTTTCTACGTGCCCTTTATCTAATGATTGGATCCCCTTTTTTAAGTAGTTCAGAAAAGAAAGGAGTATAAAAAATGTACGATCTTATCTTTGGGAGAGTATTACTAAGGTAAATTCGACGTTTTGGAGCCGATCATGAACTCAATTTTTGTCAAATCATTATTGATTAGCGGGCATGATGATTGAGATTTTTACTAAATAGCAAACTTTAGTGCTAGTCAAACAAATTCAGTTTGAGGTGAGTCTTGACATACGAGCCATGTTTTAGACATAGAAGCAAATGGAATTACCTTCTGGGGTTCTTATTGTCCTAGGTGGTCACAGCAAGTACTGCATTTATAGATTGAAAGGGTCATCGAATCGAAGTCAAATTTGATTAGAAATGACTCCACTTGGCCTTGGTGTGCTACTAGTCACGGTCATTCTTTGCCTAATCTCGATACGAGAGGCAGTTAAAAACAGGTCATCGGGCTCTCCTAGGGCAAAATTGTCATTTGTATGTTTTGCGTTTGAACACGCGAAATGTTGCTCTTGGCAAATTGGGTCTTAATCTACTGAGAAGAGGGTTTAACATAACATTACCTTTCCATTTTGACTTTTTAGAACGCCAGTTTATCGTTTTTGCGTACATTGCGTCTGATATTGTGAATCCCATTAGATGCTTCTAGTTCCTTCACAGCTTTTGGTTGCTTCTGTGGTCCAGCTATAATCAACGGTTATGATCTAATTCTTTTATTGTGGATTATTTTCATTTTCTCCCCCTGGTTTAAAAAAGGGAAATACGTGGAATTAACTTAGTTATCCTTGAGGAGTGGTGCAAAAATGGGGTGTCAACAATATAAAGAGGGCAGTAGACCATCAGAAATAGGTTCAGACATAGTGTCAAGCTCAAATTCAAGTGATTCAGGCTTAGTTGTCAAGGCTCAATGAACAACATAATAGAAATTAGGCTAACAAAGAAAGGGAGAAATTTTTGGATGAGAACCCAGTTTGGAGGGCCCCCAAGTTACTGCACCTTTGCGTGTCAATCGACCCGTTATGGTAGAGTAAGAAAATACAGCTCAACTCCGAGAGTTTGTTTTGGCCAATAAAGTTGGAAAAATAGAAAAGGTGCTAAGAATGGCGAAGGAAGTCGAAGACTACACGTTAGATGTAGGAGGATTGTGCTTATTCCCCAAAGCTATGTTACAGAAAAAGTTTAAGATTTCAAATATGGAGAAATTCAATGGAATAAAAGATCCACGTATCCGCTTGAGGATGTACGTTGGTACCTTAGTGTTGATGCAAATTAATGATTAGTTGAAAGCCCAACTATTCCACCGATCTCTCTCCAGGGCTGCACAAAAATAGTTTTTATCTCTGGATGTCACGAAGACTAGGACATGGGAGGGCATAGCCACTATATTTGTCAGTCAGTATAGCTATAACGTTCAGTTGGACATGACCACCTGAGAACTAGAGAGTTAGTTCAAGCAACCCAAGAGGGGGGTAAATTGGGTTTTAAAACAATAATAACAATTTCAAAAACTTTTTCAAAAACCTTTTAATTTTCAAACAAATATAGCAATATATATGACAGTAGAAAATTAAAAGAGGTTAGAGAGAGAGAAAATGAACTAGACACTAACAATTGTAGTGGTTCGGTTTCTTCTAAGCCTATATCCACACCTCAAGACTACTTTTAAGAATATTCACTAGGATCGAATGGTTCACAAGCGCATTCAAAAGCTTTTTACAGCCTCAAGAAGATTCTATAAAATAATTTCCTGTTTTGTTAATCTCTCTTGAGCTCTTCTTTAAAAAGTTCACTCACTCTCTTAAAGGATCAAAAGTGACTCACCCTCTATTACAATAAAATGTGAGAGAATCAAAGATTCACTAACTAACACTCTTTACAGATGATTGAAAATAAATGAGTAAAAGTGTGTGAGAATCGGTTGGAGGAGTTATCAGTAGCAAATGCTATTTTGAAGATTTTGAGCTTTCAATACAAGTAATAGAATAGTGGCCAAAGATTTAAAACTCCAAAAATTAACTCCTCATATAACCATCTGAAATAAATGATTGTTGGTGGGTTGGTGGAGGTAATTAATGCTCTAAAATCTTACTGTTGAAACCAGCGTGAGATTTGAAATTCATCGCAGATGTTAACTCAAAGTCTTTTTGTGTCGACACAATATCTAGGGCTTGGTTCTTCAAGTGATTGTGTAAACTCAGTTCTTTGTTGGTATCGACCTTATTTTTTTATTTTTCTCACCCACACAGTGGTGTCAACTCATAGAACATTTGGTGTTGACCTCATGCATTTTTATAGTTTTCTAGGTGAGACATCGGTGTCGACTCATATTTTCATTGGTGTCGACCCATATTATCAAAACAACTACTGGAATTTCAATGTTGACTCAAAAATACTCTGGTGTCGACTCATGAAATTACAGTCAGCCTCGTGAATTTTAGAGTCAACTCATCTTCGTTTGGTGTCGACTCAGAAAATCTCAAGCAGTCTTGGTTGTTTTGGAGTCGACTCAATTTTGTTTGGTGTCGACCCAAAACTCTTATTTTTGAAAGGAACCTTTGTGTCGACTTAGAAATCGTTGGTGACGACCCTTTTGACTTAGAGTCGGGAAATAGCTTGTAGCTCTAGTGCCGGCCCATTTCTCTTTGGTGTTGACTCATTTTGTTTCCTAAAGAGTGTTTAGGTGTTGACTCGTGTGAATTTGGTGTCGACTTGTAAAATTCGAATCCTGGAACCCGAAGAATCATTTGGTTTCAACTCAAAATGCTTTGGTGTCGACCCAAAATGAATCCTAATCTAATACTAGAGGTGTTGACCAAAAATTATTTGGTGTCGACTTATCTGAGTTCCTGAAACATCTTAAGCAAATTAGTTAAGGTGTCAACCCTAAACTTCAATGGTGTCGACACACTTGAAAATTTCAAGCGTACTTTGCCTTAAGATGTTGACTTAATTATCAATTGGTGTCGACACAAAACATTCTTCACAAGCACACTGAGTGTCAACACATTTGTTGCAAATTGTTAGCACAAATGGCATAAGGTGCCAACTCATTTGTCATGAAGTGTCAACACTTATCTTTTTGAAAATAATTAAATATAATATTTTTAAATTAAATTAACTAAGAAAATAAATTTTAAAAATTATCAAAATCTAATTAAAAAGCCCTTGGGCTAACATAGAGACTACCCGACAAGAATGTAAGGAGTCATTTGTGAACTTCTTGACTAAGTGGAGTGGAAAGGCTACTAAAATGACCAACTAATTGACACAAAAGGAACAAGTTAAGATCATGGTTAAGTACCCTCCATCCCCACTAAAGAGGTACCTCATCACTCAATTGATCTCCACTTTCGAGCAGTTGTTTGACATAGGCATTCAAATTGAAGATGCAATCTAGTCTAGGGACATTGAGAAGTTAGAATCGAACCCAAAACTGAGAAGGTTATATCCTAGTAATAGTCAAAATCCATCGACAACCTTAGCAAACCTTGTAACACAACCCTACCAGGTCAATCTTCTAAATCTGCAGCCTAACCGAACCAACCAATTTGAACCGTCAATCAAGAATAGCCAACCGACAAAACTGAGAATGCTTAGAAAGACCGCACACCATTCACCATTTCAATAACCAGTGCTTTGAGCTGCCTCACAGAGAAAGGATTGATCAAGCCTTTGGAACCAACCCCACTACTTAGTTCCTTGCCACCAAAGTATAATCCATCCCAATACTGTGACCTCTATCAAGGTCATCGACACCTAACTGGCAGCTGTTTAAGGCTTCGTTATGTGATTGAAGACCTCATATACAACAAAATGATCTCACCATCAACCACTGCGCAAAAGCCAAACGTGACCACTAATCCTTTATTAAATCATTTCAAGCAAGCAATGTTGGGGCTAAAAATCAAGATCCTAAGATCTTGTCTATGATTTGAGTTAAAAATCAATCTAGACGGGCAAGTATCAAAAAGGGCTATAGATTAAAACTTTTGATATCAAACAATCAAAAATAAAACCCGGTATAACTCCTAAAGTTAGTTTAGAATTATCCTATCGAAGGCTGGTTGGACTGATTCCGTTTGTTACCAAAAACTTCAGTTAATAAGTAGCCACAATTTTTGACTTGAAGCCAACTCTCCTAATCAAACCTTTTGCTGCATTCCATAATGCAAAACACAATTGTAGTGCGGGTTACGTTCTTCGTGTTCTTTAAAACCCTTGTTGACTAAACTTAGGTTTTCAAATACGTGAAAACCCTAACCTCTTAGCCAACTAACTAAATTATCAATTTAGGATTTATAACTACATATAAATAGACTATAGTAGGGATCTGTGGAGTAAATGAGGCGTAAGCTCCTAATGTAATTATGAAATCCTACCTCAACCTAAAAGTAATGTCATAAAAATATAAATTATAATTCATTCCACTAAAGAATTATAATTGCACTCATAGCCTTATTCTCGAAATTGAAATATTAATGCTCTTGTTAGTAAATGCTTATTTATTCTCCCCACGTTAAGATTGCAGATACCTGTCGATTAAATTAAATTACTGACAATTATATTTAATCAACTTCTTTGAAAAATCATTCAGACCTTCCACTTACTTTATTTGACAAGCCCGACTATAAAATCCACCTGAAGGGTTTGGCTCGGTCAAAACTTATAAGTTTTCTTAAGGGAGTATCATCAATCCTGATCATGGAACATGGATTTCGTTAATAATTAATATCCACCATATATTTAACGTTGTTATCCAATTTACCGGGATTATAAATTCGTAAAAGATCGTAATCTTTATTAAATATACGTGTTTAATAATTATTTCAGAATTAAGAAAATAAGCAATCATAATAATCATGGGGTGTAAATTAATTTATATAGTTAGTATAGAGTTAATTACCCAAATGCAATCATGTTCAATACATACAAAGTGTACTAGTACAATGAGTCAGAACAAATATCGAGACAATTATCGTTCCCCGTAATGAAGACAAATTACTAAAATATTGGGCTGCAGTCGTTCCGATGGTGTGTCCAATTCCATCTAAGACTAAGAACCAAAAACTTATATTCTACAAAAATTGATAATCTGATTTTCTATGTGTAAACCGAACTCTATATACCAGATTAAATATTATATAGAATAAAAGACACACATGCACAATATTAAAAAATAATGTAACGCATACATTTCTCCTTAAGATTCTCATAAAGTAAAAAAATCATTTTTATTATGACAATAAAATTAAATACTAAAATCAAAATCATGATTTTTAGTATACAACCCCGATAATCACCCACTTATACTCAAAATAATGCTGTCATACATCTGACTCTCATGCCCTCTTCATGACTGTCAAAAATCTTAGCTGGTAATCACTTTATAAAAGAATCTACAAGATTGTCTACTGATGCAATCTTGGTCACAGCAACGTCACCCTCTATATAATCTCTCATATTATGTGATATTTATACTTGATGTGCTTTTCTTTCTTTTGGGCTCTTGGTTCCTTCGAGTTGGCAACTGCTCCGCTATTATCACAATAAAGTGTAATAGTCGACTGTACTGAAAGTACCACATCCTGATTCTGCAGGATGTTCCTGAGCCAAACTGCCACCTTGGCTGCTTCAGAAGCTGTCATGTACTCGATCACCATGGTAGAATCAGCAATGCAAGACTACTTGATACTTCTCGAACTTATGGCTCCACCTCACGTGGTAAACACATATCCTAAGGTAGACTTTTGAGAATTATCTGATTAAAAATTTGAGTCCGTGTACCCCAAAGGTACTAGACTATATGCCTGGTATACCAACATATAATTCCTAATCATTTTCATGTACTTGATTATATATTTTACTAGTGTCCAATGCTCTTACCCTGAATTATACTAATATCTGTTAACCATGTCAATAGCAAAATAGATGTCGGGTCTAGTACAAAGCATAGTATACATGAGAGTTCCTACGGCCGAAGCATAAGAAACTAGCTTCATCTTCTCTATGTCAATAGCTGTCTTAGAACGTTGATCTTTAGATAGAATGATTCTATGCCTGAAAGGGAAAAACCCTTTCTTGAAATGCTGCATGCTAAAACGACCAATAACTGCATCGATATAAGTAGCTTGTGATAAGTCCAACATCATCTGTTTTCGATCTCAAAAAAGCTTTATCCCGATGATGTGACTGGCTTCTTACAAGTCTTTCATATCGAACTAGCCGGATAACTATACGTTCATGGAAGATAACACCCCCACATCGTTTCCGATGAGCAAGATATTATTAATGTAATACACTAAAAACACCACCACACTTTTATCATGCTTTTTGTACACACAGAACTAGTCAAGGCTTTGATCAAAATCATAAGACTTAATGGCCGAATAAAACTGAATATTTCAAGACCTAGATGCTTTCTTAAGTTCATAAATAGATCTCTTAAGCTTGCACAATATGTGCTCCTAGCCTTCTGCTATAAATTCGTATGATTGTATCAAACTCGTCAAGACTTCCATTAAGGAAACCTGTCTTGACATTTATTTTTCAAATTTTGTAATCGAAATGAGTTTTAATGGATAAGAGAATACATATAGACTTAAGCATAACTACCGGTAAAAAGGACTCCTCATAATTGATCCCTTCTTTCTGAGTAAACTCTTTTACTACAAGTCTAGTTTTGAAGGTTTTCACCTTTCCTTCAGCTCCTCTCTTCTTCTTATAGATCCACTTGCATATGATGGGTTTTATCCCTTTAGTGGTTCTACAAGTTTTTAGACTTGATTAGACTACATAGACTCCATCTCAAAATTCATAGCCCTTTGCTAAAGTTTTACATCTTTATCTTGGAGTGCTTCGTTGTAATTACATGGTTTAGTATCTAGTTCTCCTGAAATTATATCAAAAGACTCTCATAAGAAGATATACCAATTAGGTTGACTAACAGCCATCCCATTTCGACAAGCCACTACTTGTGTCAGTGTACTAGTAGTAACATGTTGTGCTGATTTTGAACCCTGTGCACCATCTTCCATATGCTGCTCTAGTTGTGAAATCGGCATGTCAATGGTATCACCCTGATCTGATTTAAGATTTGCACATGTCCTGATAATCCTAGCAATACAGCGAGACAATGGGATATCAATGACACTTTTTTGTGGAACTTCTCCTATACTACTGATATTTTCTCTTAGCTCTTTCAGAACATTCCTACTTTTTGGCTTGCGGTCCTTTACGTAATCATCTTCAAAGAATTGGGCATTAGTATTGACAATGACCTTCTAATCTTTAAAATTATAAAATAACCACCCTTCTTTTTCCTACAATATCTAATAAAAAAATGGACTTATGTTCTTAGTTTCAACTTATCCGTGTTTTTTTTCAGCATGTGTGTTGGACACCCAAAATCTGAATATATTTTAGATTGGGTTTGCAGCCGTTCTATAATTCTATGGGAGTAGTAGGTACTGATTTAGAAGGTATCAAGTTTAGAATGTAAGTTATTGTTCCTAATGCAAGTCTCCAAAACGAATCGGATAACTCTGATTCACTCATTATAGATCTAACCATCTATATAAGAGGCATATTCCTTCTTTCTGCTACACTATTCTGCTTTAGAGTGCCCAATGCAGTCAATTGAGATGTAATCTCCTCTACTGACAGTCGGCTAACACGGAATGAGATATAGAGAGAGTGTGAGAACAATAATGGGAAAGAAAGAGGGAAGAAGAAGAAAGAATAAGGGAGAAAAGAAGTCTTTGTGTGATTTTTTGGTTTCTTCTTCAAGAAAGCTTCATCGTCAAACTTTCATCCTTTATTTCAGCACAATACAAGGTTGAAATCATTCGTATTGTTGGGAATGTATACTGAAAAGTCATGCTTTTATGTATTTTATTCTGGATCCCTGGCATATTAATGAGAAACATTTGAGATGATTTTGCATTTATGGTTTCATATTTTTGTTTGTGATAGATAAATGCATAGTCTGTATATTCTGTCCAGTATTTGACTCGGTGCGTGCTGCACGGAAGATCGGGTCAAAGGTTTTGACAGATTATACATGTAGCCTCATAATCGCAATGGACCCGGACATTCCATTGGTACGATTGGAGTACATCGTTATAGTTGCTGGTCTTGGCTAGGTCGAACAGATCGAATTCAGGTTTCAGGAATTCGATATTCGAACTCGATGTGTTAGTACACTTGGAGTGTATTGAGCAGGATCAACGGGATGATCAATTCTATACTGTCTATATAAATTGATTCACATCCCGTATTATCATGCATTGCACGAGTTCTTAATCCCGAAGTGATTGATTGGTTGTGTTTAGATAATGTACAGTACTTTGAGTCATCAATGGTTGAGATTTCCTCCATTAGATCAACAATATCGATGATCGATAATCAGCATATGAAAATCACGTCCGAATTTAGGTTGAGGAGTTCCCCCTCGTGTGCTTTGTTTATAGGTTTGATTATGCCAAATCTGTACAGTGGGTCTTCGGATCCGGCATATCAAATGGTTAAGCGGTGCGGTTGCGAGGAGAAAAGGATAATTAAATTAGATTGTCAGTAACCTAATTTATTTATCAGGAATCCATATCTTAAAAGTGGGGAGAATTAAGTGAATTTGATAATTGGAAACTCAAGACATAATTTGAGTTGGGGCCGGGAGTTCAGTCAGGACCTTTAGTGGAATAAGTTCTTGTTCGTGCGAGAAAGGATCTAACTCGGGGATAGAGTTAGGGATATCCGATTTTCTCGTACGGTTAGCTCGAGTCCTA
>JAUMHN010351318.1:0-17552 GCA_032360265.1 Heliamphora ciliata | reverse complement strand
GGGTGCTACGTGTAATCGTGTGTGTTTTTACCGGTTAAAACGCATGAGATCTGATTTTGTTTCAAAAGTTGGGTTTTAGGGTTTAAAACTATTTTCGTCGATTTTGGTTGGATGGAATCGTGTCTTGAAGGTTTCTTTTGAGGTTTTGATGTTAGGTTTGGGCATGGGTATGTCTGAGGGTGTTGGATGGGAGTTTGGAGGCTTCGATTTGGGGTTTAGTGGGCTGAACCCGTAGCTCAAAACCTATTTTTTCTTAAGCTCAGTCGACTAGATCGTGAGGTTCAATCGACTAGATCTTAGTTTTTGAGGTTCGGTTGATTGGACCATAGGGTCAGTTGACTGGACAATT
This sequence comes from Heliamphora ciliata, assembly GCA_032360265.1. Taxonomy (NCBI): domain Eukaryota; kingdom Viridiplantae; phylum Streptophyta; class Magnoliopsida; order Ericales; family Sarraceniaceae; genus Heliamphora; species Heliamphora ciliata. The sequence goes on along the minus strand of JAUMHN010351318.1, from coordinate 17,203 downwards.
TGTTTGGGCATTTTTGTGAAATTCCAGTAGGGTGTTTGGGTCGATTGGATGGGGGTCTAGTCGACTGGATCCTGGGCTGGTTGTTTGGTGTTTTGGTGGTTGGGTTCTAGGTTTCCAATTGGTTTTCAATAGTATTCAGTTGATTGATATATGGGATTAGATGACTGAAATACTATTGGATGCTTTTTGGGGTTTGGTTGGTCATGTTGTGGCTTCGGGGGTCGTGTCGTGGGCTCGGGTGTTTGTTTAGGTGTCGTCCTTGGGGGTGACGTGTATGGTTAGATGTGGATGTGGGTGCACGGTTAGGTCCGTGGTGTTTGTTCTTCGTTGGATGTGGGGCGTGTTTGGGTCCGTGGCACCATTGGGGGAAAAGGTGGTGTTTCTATGAAACTCGTGGTTGTAGAGTTTGGTGTTGGCCTTCAGGTTAGGCTTAGTGTTGTGGGTTGTCCATGTGAGTGGATGTCGGGTTATGTGACGGGTGGCGTCATGATGTGAAGTTATTACGTGACTTTATGCATTTATAACTCTAGTTTTATTTATGCATGTTATAAGATGGAAATGTGGTCTTATATGAATTTGGAAATATAAGATGGAAATGTGGTCTTTTGTGATTTTAAAACCTAAGAGGGAATGTGGTCTTATGGGATTTATGATACGATGTTAGCTTCGGCTGATGATCAACGGAAATGTGGTCCGGTGAATGTTAGCCCTGGCTGACGATAGACGGAAACGTGGTCTGAGATATATGTTAAACCTGGTTAATAATGCATTGTGTGTGAGTGTGTAAATTGGAGGGACTGAAACGTGGTTCTAACGATGCACTTGTGTGCGAGTATTTGAAGGACTGAAATGAGGTTCAGAAGAGGCATGTGTTGCGAGTGTTGAACGTTGTGCGTTGGATGAATTGCATGGATTGCATGAGTTATCTCTGGTTATAGAGCTATTGTTGGGGCTTGGTAGAGTTGGTTTAGATATGTATTCATGTGCTGCATACATATACATGTTTTCTTTTGGAACTCGTGCGAGTCATGCTAACAAACTTGTTTTAAAACCGTTTTATTGGCTCTGGTGAGTCGTGATCTAAAACTATTTTCAAACTGTTTTAAGGCTTGAAAGAGAGTCGAAAACTGCACCTCATTTTCCTAGAATGTTTAGCTTATATTGCATGGTTGTCAAGTTTCTACTGAGCTTTGGCTCACAGTGTGGGATTTAAAACGTTTTTCAGGTACCGATCACGCAAGTTGATCTAGAGGGTGGAAGATCCGTAGTCTTCCTTTTTGCTCATTTTAAACATGTATGCTGTAACATGTTTTCTGGTGTTGGAACCGTGTAATGTAAGCCTTTGGGCGATTATATACAATGCATGTGTGTTTTAATTATATTGAAAGTGTATTCTCAGGTTGGGTGTTATGTTTGGTTATTTATGGGCATTTTACGTGTCTCGGAGTTTGGGGCATGACAGATTGGTACTTTCTAAGTATGCAGGTTATGGACCAGTTTCTACCTTGCATCTGTTTGGGAGTTGGCGATGGACTCCGTGAGTGGTGTGCTGTGTTGAGGCAGTGGTAGGTGAGGATGTGAGGTTGGGGGAGTTATAGATCACGTGTCCTTGAGATAGTTAGCCATTGTTTAGGATACCTGACCTTGTTTGACTATATCATAGGTATGGTTTGGCTGACCATCTCGTATGCCTGTGTCGATTACGATCGAAGGTTTATTTTGTTTGAACCTTGTGTTGAATTTCGGAGACGAAATTCCTTTAAGGGCTAGAGTTATGAGACCCTGACCGATTTTTTTTTTTGGTATTTTTTGACATGTGTTTAGTGTTTTCGTTTCTGCATGTTTATATGCGTTTTTATGCATGATCGGGCTTAGATATGCATGTGGGGAAGGTTCTCAGAGCCGTTGGGTGTTGCGGTGCGAATTTTTTAAAAAATAAAAAGATATTTTCGTGACCTATAAATATCTGGAGTTAGATATTTTTAAAAGATATTTTCAAAACTTCTCAACTAAGTTTCCTCCTTTTTCTCTCTACCTTCTCTCGAACTTCTCGGGGGCCCGGGGCTCGATTTTCAACGATCCAACCGCAAATTCTTATTATTGGCATCGTGGTCTACACATCTATCCGAACAGAATTTTATTCTGGTGAAGTTTAATTTTGCACATGGATTGAGGCATCGAGTTTTTAACTCACCAAGGTTGGATCCTCGACTCTCATGTCTTATAAGGGTACTACGTGTAATCGTGGGTGTTTTTATCGATAAAAATGCATAAGATCTGTTTTGTTTCAAAAGTTGGGTTTTGGGGTGTCAAACTATTTTTGTCAACTTCGGTTGGATGGAATCGTGTTTTGAAGGTTTCTTTTGAAGTTTTGATGTTAGGTTTGGGCGTGGGTATGTCCAAGGGTATTGGATGGGAGTTTTGAGACTTCGATTTAGGATTTGGTGGGCTGAACCCGTAGTTCAAAACTTGTTTTGCTTGAGGTTAGTCGACTGGATCATGAGGTTCAGTCGACTGGATCCTGGTTTTTGAGGTTCGATCAATTAGACCGTGGGGTCAGTCGACTGGACTGTTTATTTGGGCATTTTTGAGAAATTTCAGTAGGGTGTTTGGGTCAACTGTATGGGGGTACAGTCGACTGGATCCTGGGCTGGTTGTTTGGTGTTTTGGTGGTTGGGGTCTTGGTTTCCAATTGGTTTTCAATGGTATTCAGTTGATTGATATATGGGATTAGACGACTGATATATGGGTTAACAATGCATGTGCGTGTGTGTAAATTGGAGGGACAGAAACATGGTCCTAACGATGCACTTGTGTGCGAGTATCTGAAGGACAAAAATGAGGTCCTGAAGAGGCATGTGTTGCGTGTGTTGCACGTTGTACGTTCGATGAATTGCATGGATTGCATGAGTTATCTCTGGTTGTAGAGCTGTTGTTGGGGCTTGGTAGAGTCGGCTTAGATATGTATTCATGTACTTCTCACATATACCTGTTTTCTTTTCGGACTCGTACGAGTCGTGCTAACAAACTTGTTTTAAAACCGTTTTACTGGCTCTCGTGAGTCATGATCCAAAACTATTTTCAAACTGTTTTAAGGCTTGAAAGAGAGTTGAAAACTGCACCTCGTTTTCCTAACATGTTTAGCTTATATTGCATGCTTGTCTAGTTTTTGCTGAGCTTTTGTTCACCGTGTGGGATTTGAAACATTTTTCAAGTATCGATCACGCAGGTTGATCTGGAGGGGTGGAAGATCCGTAGTCTTCCTTTTTGCTCGTTTTGAACAAGTATGCTGTAACATGTTTTCGGTGTTAGAACCGTGTAATGTAAGCCTTTTGGCGATTATATACAATGCATGTGTGTTTTAATTATATTGAGAGTGTATTCTCGGGTTGGGTGTGATGTTTGGTTATTTACGGGCATTTTACGTGTCCCAGAGGTTGGGGCGTGACAGATTGGTACTTTCTAAGTATGCAGGTTATGGACCAGTTTCTTTCTTGCATATGTTTGGGAGTTGGTGACGGACTCCGTAAGTGGTGTGCTGTGTTGAGGCAGTGGTTGGTGAGGATGTGAGATTTGGGGAGTTGTACATCCCGTGTTCTTGAGATAGTTGACCATTATTTAGGATACCAGACCTTGTTTGACTATATCTTAGGAATGGTTTGGCTGACCATCTTGTATGCCTGTGTCGATTACGATCGACGATTTATTTTGTTTTGACCTTGTGTTGAATTTCGGGGACGAAATTCCTTTAAAGGGATAGTGTTGTGAGATCCTGACCCATTTTCTTTTTCTGTATTTTTTTACACGTGTTTAGTGTTTTCATTTTTGCATGTTTATATGCGTTTTGATGTATGATCGGGCTTAGATATGCATGCAGGGCAGGTTCTCAAAACTTCTCAGCTAAGTTTCTTCCTTTTTCTCTCTGCCTTTTCTCGAACTTCTCGGGGGCCCGGGGCTCGATTTTCAACGATCCAACAGCAAATCCTTGTTATTGGCATCGTGGTTTATGAATCTATCCGGACAGAATTTTATTCTGGCAAAATTTAATTTTGCACATGGATTGAGACATCGAGTTTTTAACTCACCGAGGTAGGATCCTCGACTCTCATGTCTTATAAGGGTGCTACCTGTAATCGTGGGTGTTTTTACCGGTTAAAATGCATGAGATTTGATTTTGTTTCAAAAGTTGGATTTTGGGGTTTAAAACTATTTTTGTCAATTTTGGCTGAATGGAATCGTGTTTTGAAGGTTTCTTTTGAGGTTTTGATGTTAAGTTTGGGCGTGGGTATGTCCAAGGGTGTTGGATGGGAGTTTGGAGGCTTCGATTTAGGGTTTGGTGGGCTGAACTTGTAGCTCGAAACCTATTTCGCTTGAGGTTAGTCGACTGGATCATGAGATTCAATCGACTGGATCTTGGTTTTTGAGGTTCGGTCAATTAGACCGTGGGGTCAGTCGACTGGACAGTTTGTTTGGGCATTTTTGAGAAATTCCAGTAAGGTGTTTGGGTCAACTGGATGGGGGTCCAGTCGACTAGATCCTGAGCTGGTTGTTTGGTGTTTTGGTGGTTAGGTTCTTAGTTTTCAATTGGTTTTCAATAGTATTCAGTTGACTGATATATGGGATTAGACGACTGATATATGGGTTAACAATGCATGTGTGTGTGTGTGTGTTTAAATTGGAGGGACGAAAACATGGTCCTAACGATGAACTTGTGTGCGAGTATCTGAAGGACAAAAATGAGGTCCTAAAGAGGCATGTGTTGCGTGTGTTGCACGTTGTACGTTAGATGAATTGCATGGATTGCATGAGTTATCTCCGGTTGTAGAGCTGTTGTTGGGGTTTAGTAGAGTTGGTTTAGATATGTCTTCATATGCTTCATACATATACCTGTTTTCTTTTGTGACTTGTGTAAGTTGTGCTAACAAACTTGTTTTAAAACCGTTTTACTGGCTCTGGTGAGTCGTGATCCATAACTATTTTCAAACTGTTTTAAGGCTTGAAAGAGAGTTGAAAACTACACCTTGTTTTCCTAGCATATTTAGCTTATATTGCATGCTTGTCTAGTTTCTGCTGAGTTTTGGCTCACGGTGTGGAATTTGAAACATTTTTCAGATATCGATCACGCAGGTTGATCTGGAGGGCAGAAGAACTGTAGTCTTCCTTTTTGCTCGTTTTGAACAAGTATGCTATAACATATTTTTCGATGTTGGAACCGTGTAATGTAAGCCTTTTGGCGGTTATATACAATACATGTGTGTTTTATATTGAGAGTGTATTCTCGGGTTGGGTGTTATGTTTGGTTGTTTATGGGCGTTTCACGTGTCCCGTAGTTTGGGGCGTGACATATATTATCACTTTGAAAGCTAAGATATGTGGAGAGCTGGGAAATTTCTGGAAGATTGGAGAATAAGCCTTAAGGGAATTAAAAAGGGGCCAACCATAAGATGGGAGCCCCGAACCTAAACCCACCCGCCGGCGCTATTCCTTGCACTTCTTCTTTTTCTCTTGCTTCTCTTAGTTCCATGGAAATGTCTCGAAGGAGTGGCTAAGATGAGGGTTCTAAGAGGTTCATAAGGGAAAATAACCATCAAATCTAAACAAGGCTCAAGGAAAACCCAAACCTCCCCAAACTTGCGGCGACCTAATCTGGTCTGTGCCGATCTTTCCCTTTCTCATTCTCTCTTGTTTTATTTTCTTGATTCATGCTTTGGGAATTAGTAGAAAGGGTTCTAGAAATCTGGAGAGGAATGAAATTCAAACAAATAAACCCAAGCCTCAACCCTTACCCAGGCCTCTTACTTCACTCCTCTATTTGATTCTTCTCTGCCATTGTTGGCGCATCAAAGCTTTGAAGCAAGCTTTTTTTCTTTAAATTGATGGACTGACACACCTAATTGGATACCACCGAGGAGGATTCAAACTACCTTTAGTGAGAACTATGCTTGACGTCCACCAAAGAGTCAAAATTTCATGGTGACTGAAATCTAGGGTTCTTGATTGTGACATGTTTGGCTCCGACAGGTAGAATCTAGACTAACTTGGGTGCTTTATTTTGATTTTTTTTGATTTTCATGAAATTGAATTAGACTTTAAGAAAAACCTAAGTATGATAAAAGGATGGAGGTCGTGGTTATGTTTTTTGAATCCTATGGTTGACTATATGAAATGTTTGAGCCCTATTCATGAATCTGAGCATTAAATGGAGAATTAAAGTTTTAGACTATATAATTGTGTTGAGTCGGTGATTTAATTATAAAAACCTTAGCTTTCTTTGAAAATCTCAACTATGAATTCATTTTAAAATACTTGAATAGTTTTCATTGTGATTGAGAGATGAATCTAGGCTGAACCTGAGTATACTTCATTGTAATTTGAGTTTAATTAGTTTACAGGTAATTTGGGATAATCTGAAAAACAAGAAAAACTCTACCGAAATTTTTTAGTTATACACTTACAAAATTTTGAAGTTGGGAAAGCGAGAACTTTTGAAAATAAGCTAAGTTTAATGGTTTTCTTTAATAAGGATTTAACCACAAATTAAACTATCTTAAAAAGAGGTTATTCTTAACATTGAATTAATGAAGTTAGGTTGTCTCGTAAGGTTCACATGCCTCGAGTCGAGGGCATGACAGAATGGTATCAGAGCTTTAGCTTTGAATACCTATGAGTTGTGGGTGACAATGATCATTGTGTGTGACTTGTTTGATGATTATAGGCACCACTATACGGCATGAATTGTGTGCTTGTATGGGTTCGTGAATGAATTGTTTGCGTGTGCTATGCGTTTATGTGAGCATGGGGTTGAACCTTGGGAGTGACGTGACTTGCCTTCGGGTGTTTAGGTAGCTATTCTGGGGTTTGAAATAGAAAAGCATTTGGCCGATGTTCTTTCTATGAGAAATCTGGATTAATTACCTAGATTGGCGTGTCATTCCTATGGTTCTCATCGGTATGTGAATGGTGTGATGTGTTTGATTATGACTAATATGTTTGTATGATTTTTGAGTGATTAAAGGGGAAATATGAGTGGTCTACGAAAAGGAAAAGGTTAGGTTAGATCTTGTCTCAGTCGGTCTTATGAATTTTCTTAGATAGCCTAAGGTTGTAGTTGACTTTATGACATGGATCATGGGAATTCGACCTAGTGATCGAGAGTTGGCTGTCTTTGTACATCCTGGAAATTGAAAATATATTGTGGTCGTAATGTTATTATATCAATTGCTGTCGATGATAGTTAATTGTTAGTGGTAGTCAGATATTCGTTATGTTCTAATGACATGACAAATTTTTCTAGTAATAGGAAAGCTTGAAGATCAGTCAAGTCTTTCATCAATGATGTTTTAGGTGGTGGAACACTGTCTTGAAAAGAGTCGTATCATTAATAAATTCATAGTTAGACATAATAATTTCCTAGAAGGCAGTTGTTTGTTGAAACTAAGGAATGGTGGTACCTTTTGTTCAGAACTTGGTGGGCCTTGTTGTAGGGAAGTGTGTTTAGGAATGGTATAGGATGGGTGTATAATAGCTATGAGTCGTGAACGTTTTGAATATTTGGAGGTAAGTGATTTTTGGGCAACCTAGATTCATTGTAAGCTAGAGAAGTACTTAATGGATTAACATGGAAGTTGAGGACATAACTTCACTTTTCGAGAATAAGTATCCCTTTCGTGATTTCTACAAGACCGAGGAACTTGGATTGGTGACGAGATGTCTTTTTCATGGATTAGACTCATGTCAAGGGATGATTCATTTTATCACTGCCAGGGAAGTATGTATTACTTCGAGACGTTACCTGTTAAGATGGTGCTATCAGGAATGTATGTACCAATCCAATTATTTAATTTGAGTATGAGGTTAGGCCAGAGACTAAGAGTTTCATTGTTGCTAGTGAACGAGTTGGTGTGTTGGTTGCAACTATTATGTCAAATCCAACCTATAAGGTAGTTCTTGACTCACCCTTAATTGATGATTTGTTGCGAGAGATAATGAAGGAGGTACTGCCAAAAATTTCAAGAATGATCTTTCTGACTGTCGAATAATATGGTATTGAATGATTGTGATTGTGGGAGAAAGTATTGTTGAGAAAACGCTAAAGATATTGCTGTTGAGTTCTTGGTTGAATGAAATGGACAGTAAACAGTTCATGGAATTTCAAAAATTCATACGAACCTTTTTTGGTCGTGTTCACTTTCAAAGGGCATTGTCGAAATATGAGTATGTAAGAGATTTGTGAGAAATGCCAAGGGACTATTGGTTCAATCTAAACGAAGAAAAATGCTGGTCATCTATTCAAAAGAATGAAGTCGTCTGTTAGTAAAGAGTATTCTTTTGGGCAACCTTATGGTCATGATATGCCATGTAAAGTTCTTTTGAAACTACGTTAGGGAGACAATTATAAAAGGTTGAAATGGGAAATCAGGGAAACACCTTGGGTTATATGAAGAAATCATACTGCTACTACGAGATAGAAGAAGAACATAGAATATGAAAATTTCTTGAATTAGCTAGAATTCTTTGAACTATGACGAGGCTCAAATTTTGAGGATGAAATTTCCCAAGGGGGGAAATTTGTATTGGAGGCAAGACTGCCAAGATCTTTGTTTTTGCAAACGATTATATGAAGAAAAAAGTCTGGATGGGCAAACGGCAAAATGGGCTATAGATAAAACTTTTGATGACGAACGATCAAAATAAATGTTAGAAGCAAGACTACCATGATCATTGTTTTTGTAAACGATTATCAAAAAAATAACTGAATGGGCAAATACCAAAACGGGCTCTAGATAAAACTTTTGATGACGAACGATCAAAATAAAACTCGTGCTTCTGAAGTTAATTTAGAAAAATACCTTTTTACTGGTCGAATCTTCAACTATGATTTGAATCTAAATTGAAGCTCTTGTCAGATCTTCTACTGTATTCCCTTATGCGATTCCCGGATATAGTGTGGATTATAATCCTCTGAGAACGAATACCGACAGAACCTGGACAGCTTTAGTCTTAAAGACAAGTTATGAAACTGGTTCAACCTGCCCGCATATTTATAGGGCTACAGCAGGGACCTGGGAGTAATTATGAGTAAGATTTCTAGTAGAACACAGACACGTATCAGTGGTTTTCACAATTAAGAAAATCTCATAGCGGTATCTGCAATTATAGAAAACTAGCAACGGTTTCTGTAATTTTCATAAAACACTGAATTACAGTTCACATCACTAAAGAACTATAATTGCACTTTGACCTATAATCTCAAGACCATTTTGCATTGAGCTCCTGTTATTAAATGCTTACCATTTCTCTCCACGTTAAGATATTTTATACCTGCCAATTAAATTTAATTACTGTTAATTCAATTTAATCAGTATCTTGATAATTCTTAATCCTTTCTGCTTAACTTATTTGACCGCTGGATAATCAAATCCACCTGTAAAAATGGGCACGGTCAAAACTTATAAACTTCCCTTAGAGGGTATTGTCAATTTCGATCTTTTGGGACGTGGATTCCGTCAATAATTAATATTTGGCATATAAATAATACTACTATCCAACTCACCTGGAATATAGACCTATATAAGATCGCACCCTCTAGTGCATCAAAATAATGAATATTAAATATATGCAAATTAATAATTATTTTAGGATTAAAAGAATAAGCGCAATTCATAATAATCTTGGGGTGTTAATTAATTTATATAGTCACTATAAAATTAATTACCCCAAATGTCCCGTTAAATACACACAAAGTGAACTAGCACAGGGAGTCGAAACAATAGACGACCCTATTATCTATTTTCCGTAACCAAAGCAGGCCTACTAAAACTCTGTGCTACAGTCGTACCAATGGTATATTCATTTCCATCTAAATTGTGAACATAAAACTTATGATCTGCAGGAACCTAAAATCTGATCTTCTATGTGTAAGCCGTACTCTACACACCAGATTAAATACTATACAGAATATCAGATATTTATGCGTAACACTAAAAAAATGATACACATATATTACTTATAAAAATTCTCATAAAATGAAAAATTAATTTTATTAAAATAAAATTAAATACTAAAAATATGATTTTTAGTATACCAACCCTAACAATCTCTCACTTATACTCAAAACTATGCTGTCATACATCTAACTCCCATGCCCTCTACATGTCTATCAAAAGTCTTAACCGATAAGGTCTTTGTAAAGGATTTACATGGTTGTCTTCCGATGTAAGCTCTATGTCTTACTGAAAATCTGAGTCTGTATACCGCAGAGGTACTAGACTATCTATCTGGTAAACCAACATATAATCCTTAATCTTTTTCAGGTACTTGATTATATTCTTTACCACAGTCCAACGCTTTTGCCTTTGGTTAGACTGATATCTGCTAACCATGTCAATGGCAATGCAGATGTCAGGTTTAGTGCAATGCATAGCATACATAAGGCTTCCTTAATCGAAGCATAAGGAATCGCCTTCATCTTCTCTATCTCATCAGGTGTCTTAGAACATTGATCATTGGATAGGGTGATTCCATTCCTAAAATGGAGAAATCCTTTCTTGAAATTCTGCATACTAAAACGAGCAAGAATATCATCGATATACTATGCTTGTGATAAGCCCAACATCCTTTATTTTTTATCTCGCTTGAGCTTAATCCCAAGGATGTGACTGGTCTCTCCCAAGTCATTCATATCGAACTGCTAAGATACCATACTTTAACCGTAGATAATGCCCCCACATCATTTTCGATGGGCAAGTTATCGTTTATATAAAGTACTAGGAAGATCACTACACTTCTATCACGCTTCTTGTACACACAGGACTCATCTGGACTTTGATCAAAATCATAAGACTTAATGGCTTGATCAAATTGAGTGTTCCAAGACCTTGATCCTTGCTTCAGTCCATAAATAGATCTCTTAAGCTTACACAACATGTGTTCCTTGCTCTTTGCAATGAATCCATCTAGTTGTATCATATAGACACACTCATCAAGACTTTCGTTAAGAAAAGCTGTCATGACATCCATTTGCCATATTTCATAGTCGAAATGAGCAGCAATGGATAAGAGAATTCAGATAGAGTTAAGCATGACTACCTGGAAAAAGATTTTCTCATAATCGATCCATTCTTTCTGAGTGAACCCTTTAGCAACAAGGCTAGCATTAAAGGTTTCAATCTTTCCGTCTACTCCTCCCTTTCTCTTGTAGATTCACTTGCATCCAATGGGTTTTATCCCTTCGGGTCATTCTACAAGTACCCAAACCTAATTGGAATACAAAGATTTCATCTATAAATTCATAGCCCTTTACCAAAGACCTTCAACTTTATCTTGAAGTGCTTCATTGTAGTTATAGGGTTCAATATCCAGTTTTGTCGGAATCCTGTCAAAAGACTCTTCCAAGAACATATACCGATCAGGTTGATGAACAACCCTCCCACTATGACGAGGCACTACCTGTGTCTGTATACTAGCAGTAACACGTTGGGCAAAATTTGAAATCTGTGCATCAACACTCTGTTTTTGATTTGCACCTATCCCGATAATCCTCCCACTACGACGAGATAATAGAATATCAGTGACTTACTCTTCCGTTCTACTGATATTTTCTCTCAGTTCTTTCAAAATAATTATGCTATTGAGCCCGTGGTTCATAATATAATCCTCTTCCAAAAATCGGACATTGGTGCTAACAATGACTTTCTGATTCTTAAAATTATAAAACAGACTACCATTCGTTCCCTTGGGATACCCCATAAAGAAATAGACTTCTGTTCTCGATTCCAACTTACCCGCGTTCCCTTTCATCACATGTGCTGGACACCTCCAAATCCGAATCTGTTTCAGACTACGCTTACACCCAGTCCACAATTATGTGGGAGTAGAAGGTACTGACTTAGCAGGTACCAAGTTCAGAATGTAAGCTGCCGTTTCTAAAGTGAGTCCCCAAAATGAATTTGGTAAACCTGAATAACCCATCATAGACCTTACCATCTCCATAAGAGTCATGTTTTTTCTTTCTGCTACACCATTCTGCAGTGGAGTGCCAGGTGCAGTCAATAGGGGTGTAATCCCATTTGATGATAAGTAGTCCTTAAACTCTCCAAAGAGGTATTTTCCACCACTGTCAGATCGTAGTGATTTGATACTTTTTTCGAGATGCTTCTCCACCATTTTCTTGAATTCTTTGAATTTTTCAAAATATTTAGATTTACGGTGCATTAGGTAAATGTATACATACCTTGAGTAGTCATCAATGAAACTGATGAAGTACTTAAAACCTCTTTTATCTCGAATTATCGTAGGACCACACACATCAAAATGAACTAGCTCAAACGGTTCTTTAGCTCTAAAGCCTTTAGTCAAAAAGGGGGCCTCTTGGTCATTTTACCTTCTAAGCATGATTCACAAACTGGAAGTGCCTCCACTTTCAATGAACTCAAAAGTTCATCTACTACTAGCATGTTTATTCTTTTTAGATTAATATAACACAAGCGTAAGTGCTAAAGAAATGTTTGGTTCTTTAAGGAAGGAAACTTTCTCTTATATGGTAAATTAGATGTGTTATTCATTTTAGTTAGTTGCAGTGTAGGAGAGATTGGGGTAATAATATAAAGGTCATCCACTAATGTACCAGAATAGATAACTCGTTTATTATCCTTAATAACCACAGAGTTATTAAAATAAATAAAATATCCGTCTTTAGCCAATTTAGAAACAGAAACTAAGTTTCTTATAATGGTAGGTATATAAAGATAATCTCTCAATATTAAAACCCTTTCTCTACCAAAACTGAGAGTGACATCACCTGCTGCAACTGCTGTTACCTTTGTATTATTACCCATGTGTAGGTAAATCTCCCTATTACTAAGTTATCGAATTTTCTGGAACCCTACAAAAAATTACAGATATGATTAGTGACTCCTGTATCTACACACCAAGTACCGATAATAATACCGCTAAACATGTTTACACAACCAGTGAATAGAAATTACCCTTGTTGTTCTGCTTACTGAGAAATACTGGACATAACTTTTTCCAGTGCCGTGTCTGATTATAGTGAAAACATCTATCTTTCGACTTTTTCACACCAGTCCGTAACCCACTAACTACCTTGAAAATCGTGTCTCCCTGTTTCTGAACTTTTTTCTTTTTCATGTCTTTTGGCACCGAGAAAGAATCTTTTTTAGAAACAAACACATTTTCTAGTATTGAAGGAATAGCATTGGTAGTTAAAGCTATATCTAAGTTATTTTTTTAGTCAACAAAATTTAGTCTTGTAAGTTTAGTTTCTTTGAGAATAGAAGCAAGTGAGTTGAATGCCATTTTAATCCTGAGAATCACATAATTAAAAAAAACCGTTAATTATGATGAAGAAAAATTTGAGTTCATTTTAATTTGCTTTCTTCTACCATTTTAAAATTAATTCGCCAGCAGCTTAGTAACCTGAGAATAGCATGTCTCGATAGGAGGACGTCTACTATCCTTTATAAGACTAGACAAGCCAATTCTTTTTAATTTTACTATCTAGGCAACTGACCATGGCAAGTAAAATTAAATAGCTGATATAGTATATATAAAAGTAGTGACTCATATGAAGAGAATACTATTATATACAGTGAAGTGTTAACTGTCACCTTATCCCAAATCAATTGCTTCACAATGAACTCTTCAGATGGAGAAATGATCCACACTAACAATTATCTAGAATTATCCCTAAAGGAGGTTTGTACTAGCGATACCGCAATTAATTTGCCTGTTGGCAAGAAAGGCCATACTGCTAACACGCATGGTTTAATTTCATCACCTACAAACAGGTGTTAGAGACCGTAGGATTATCTGTGAATAAATTTCCACTCCTACTTAGATTTTTAAAATATTTTTGAGGTTTATAAAAATTTATTTAATTAAAATAAATTTATTAATTTCGAAAAACACACGATCTGAAAGAATCAAACATCTTCCCATGTATATGATTCTAAAGATTTTGATTTATCAAACCATCTTTTCGTATTTAAATGCGTCACAAATAAAATTTAATAAATACTTAATTTTTTTCAGCTTTTCAGGTAAAGTAGTGATTAATAGCAATTATTTATTTTATTTTTCGTTCTACATTTTTCGAAAAATAATAATCTCTTTTGATTAAACATGTTTCCATTTAATTAATTCAAAATTAATTTTCACGTTTTACTAAAATATCCGATTTTAAAAAAATAATCTTAAATGTGATACTTTATAAAAAATAAAATATCTAAAAAAAATTATTTAATTAAAATTAGTTAATTAAAAAAAACTTAATTTTATTTTTTATTACAAAATATTTTAATTAAAAGCAAGTTTTAGAATTAATTAAATTAACAGGATAAATAAAACAGATATGCAATCATACACACAGTTCATATATATATAAATACGATGCATACATTTTGATTTTATGATCCAAGTAAAACGCTGTAGCGTTTCAGTCTTCCGAAGAAGATAAACTAAAATTATCCTCTTTTATCTCTAATTTCTATGACCTGATTGCATCAGACTTTCCTGATACTATCTGATATATCAATTTATATCAAATCAGTCCCGTATCTATCAGAAAATCAACACAAAGGACCCTCGAGAGGGAGAAATCGCCTGCCCACCACAGCCAGCGCCAACGCCACCTAGCCGTCGCCTCATTGAGTTCTGTTTTTGACGAACTTTATATCGTTGGAAAGCTCTCAAAATATGAGAATTTTTTGTCAAAAAATCTGCTGAAACACTGCCCGAAAAAAGGCCAAAAAAACTACCCGAATCACCAAAAACGTTGCTAGCCACAACAACACTACGCCGCCAACTTCCCAAGGCTTTTTTGACCTCTTCTCAAACTCCGTTTTCGACGTACTTTATACCAAAATAAAACACTTAAAAAGTAATATTTTCTTATTAAAATTTTTTCTAGAAAATAGCTATAAAAAAAGCAAAAAAAACCTCTTGTAACAGACTGCCGCCACACTTGTGCGTCGCCGCTGGAACTGCCAACTTCCCGTGCCTTTTTCAACTTCTTTCCGAACTTCGTTTTCGACCTCTTTTCGAACCCCATTTTTGACGAACTCTATATTGTTGGAAAGCTCTTGAAAAGTAAAATTTTTTATCAAAAAATTTGCTCAAAAAAGTCTACAAAATTGTCAAAAAATTGCCTAGAAGCCACTGCTGTGGTCGGCCTGTTTGTCGCTTGTTTGGGTTGGGATTTTGGCCCAAATTTTTTTTTCTAATTTTTGACAATATTTTGTGGTATGTTTTACTGTGATTATATGTTTAAATATTTTTTTCAAAACATAGTCCCAAAAATGGCCCAAAAAATCATAAAAATCATCGCCAAACCGCTGCCGTCCTACCGTCGGCAAAACCGCCAGAATCGGGCTGTTTTACTAATTTTTCCTCACTGTTTTTCACTTGGTTTTCCTCATTTAAAACCATTAAAAACTTACAGCGATCCGATGCCTATTAAAACCTGAACCACCGTCGGTGCCGCCTCTATTCTTTTTTATCATGGATATATTCAACCTGTTCTTAAATAATCTAAACAGATATTTGAAAAATAGAAATTACCTATTACATCGATCCTATGTCACAAATGCTCACATTCGATGTATCACAATCAACTCCCGTGATTAAAAATAATAATTATCATTCACAAACTATTCAATTAAACATGCATTAATGACGATCATAAAATCGGGATTAAAACACCTTGTTAGCCTAAGGGCTTTTTATTTTGATTTTGATGATTTTCATAATTTATTTTCTAAGAATATATGGATTTAAAATGATTATCTTTTATATTTCTAAAATTGAAGTGTTAACACATTTTGAACAATTAAGTTGACACCTTTAGTCAAAAGAAATGATTAATCTCTCAAAAGAATTAAAACACCTAAATATTCTTGCTTAAAAAATATTTTGTGTTGAACTCAATTAAAAATTAAGTCAAACACTTTTAAGAAAAAGTATACTTGAAGCATATCACGTGTGTCAACACCTATTGAACAAATAGTTTGACACCCTAACAGTTTTATAAAGTTGCCTTCAGGTATTAAAGTTTAGTGTCGACACAAATAAGTTTTTGTATCAACACAAAAGAGCCGTAGCACTCAGGACTTAAAATGAGTCAACACAAACAAGTTTTGTGTCGACACAAAAGTGATCATCACTTTTGTTATTCGGGATTTTGGGTCGACACAAATGGAAATTGTGTTGACATAAAACAACCGAGGCCACCTACAGATTTTGAGTGTCGATACAAAGTTGAAGATGAATCGACACAAAAGTCCCGAGCCAACCTGAAGAATTTTGGTGTTGACCCCAAAGTCCAAAAGTACCGACACAAAAGAACCAAGGCTTCCTGCAGAATTTAGTATCGACACCAAAGGCAAGATGATTCGACACAAATGGTCCTCCCCAGATACTGAAGTTTCAAATGAGTCGATACCAAATCCAAATGTGTCGACACCGTTGTGTTTGTGAGAAAGCTTACAGAAATTGTGTCGATCCCTCAGAAGAAATGTGTCAAACCCAACCACTTAAAATGGCCTGCCCTAGACATTTTGTGTAAACACTAAAGGCTTTTGTGTCGACACCGGCGACGAAATTTTAAATTCGCGGCAGACCTCAATGGTTGAATTTTTGACATTTATTACTCTCACCTATCTCTAACGGTCATGAATGCATAAGAGCTTATGTGAGACCCGGACCCGTCTCTTTTTGAGACTTATATGTATATATGATGCGTTTTGTATGTATATGTCTGCAGTGTATAATTTACTCGTTTTGATACATGTTTATGTTTATCTAAGCAGGCCGGGTTGGTTCCCGGGATTGTAGGGAGTTGTCTTGCGAATTTCAAAATTCAAAAAAAAAGATATTTTGGAGGCCTATAAATATCGGAACTTAGATATTTTTTAAAAAGATATTTTGAAAACTTAACTCCTAAGTTTTCTCTAAATTCTCTCTACCTTCTCTCTAACTTCTCGGGGGCCCGGGGCTTGATTTTTGATAAACCAATTACTGATCCTTAGTATCGACATCGAGGGCTTCGCATCCATCCAGTCAGAATTTGATTCCGGCGAAGCTCGATTTTACACGTGGATCGAGGCATTGAGTTTTTGACCCAACGAGGTAGGATTTCAGATTCTACTGTTGCATAAGGGATATATATGTAATCTTATGATGTTTT
>JAUMHN010351209.1:0-17554 GCA_032360265.1 Heliamphora ciliata | reverse complement strand
AATGAGAGAATATATATACTGAGACAAGGCACATAAGCGGCAAATGGTGATTGTTTCATCATCTGGGTTATTGATGTTGGAGCTAAATTGATAAGATCATTGATTTGTAAATAATTTTTTTTAAAAAATAAAACTAGATGGGCAATCGTTGAAACAGGCTCCAGATAAATTTTTTTTGATATCGAACGATCAAAAATAAAATTCGTGCCACCACAGTTAATTCAGATAAATACCTTTTGGTCGATTCTCCTACTACGAACTTTGATTTTCGAGTTGAAATTTCGGTCAAACCTTTCACTGTATTCCCGATGCGATTCCCGAATGTAGTGTGAGTTACGATCCTTCGAGAACTGTTACCAGCAGAACTTGGACAACCTTAGTCTTGAAAGACAACTTATGAATTTTGATTTAGCTTTCTCGCATATTTATAGGGTTACAGCAGGGACTTGTGAAGTAATTATGACAAAGACTTCTAGTGTAACACAGATACCCATCCAGTGGTTTTCGCAAATTTGCAAACCTCTCAGCGGTTTCTCTAATTATAAAAATCTTACAGCGATTTTTACAATTTTCATAAAACACAAAATTACAGTTCATACCACTAAAGAACTATAAATGCACTTTTAGCCATAATCTCAATACTAATTTGTATTGAGTTTCTGTTATTAAATGCTCAACTCATTTTTTCACGTTAAGATTTTTAATACCCGCCAATTAAATTTAATTATTGACAATTTAATTTAATCGGTATCTTTAAAATTTCTTAAGCTCATCCGTTTAACTTATTTGACTGCCGGATAATCAAATCCACCTACAGGGTTTGTCTCGGTCAAAACGTATAAGTTTCTTTAAGGGGGTATCGTCAATCCCAAATAATAGAGACATGAATTTCGTCAATAATTAATATTCACCATATAATTAATATTACTATATAACTCATCAGGATTATATGTTATAAAATATTGTACCCTTTAATGAATCAAAATAACGAATATCAAATATATGCAAATAATAATTATTTCGAAATTAATAGTATAAGCACTCATAATAATCTTAGGGTGTGAATTAATTTATATAGTCAGTATAAAATTAATTATCCCAATATGGTCCTGTTCAATACACACAAAGTGTACTAACACAGCGTGTCGGAACAATAGACGACGCTATTATATGTTTTTCGTAATCAAGATAGATCTATTAAAATTCTGTGCTACAGTCATACCGATGGTTTGTCCATTTTCATCTAAACTGTGAACAAAAACTTATATTCTGTAAGAACCTATAATTTGGTCTTCTGTGTGCAAGCCGTACTATTCACACCAGATTAAATACTGTACAAAATAAAGGACAACTATGCATAACATTAAAGAAATGATATTACATATATTGCTCGTTAAGATTCTCATAAAATAAAAAATTAATTTTATTAAAATAAAATTAAATACTAAAACTAAATAAAATTCATAATTTTCAGTATACAATCCTTATAATTTTTCACTTATACTCAAAATCATACTGCCATACATCTGACTCCCATGCCCTCTACATGACTATCAAAAATCTTAACCGATAAGCTCTTTATAAAAGCATCGACAAGGTTGTTCCTTGATGCAATATTGGTCACGGCAACATCACCTCTCTGTACAATTTCTCGTATTAGTAATATTTATACTCAATGTGATTTCCTTTCTTGTGGACTCTTGGCTCTTTTGAGTTTGTAACCGCTCTGCTATTATCACAATAAAGTATAATAGCTAACTGAACTGAAGACATCACATATAGATCCAACAGGAAGTTCCTGAGCTAAACGGCCTCCTTGGCTGCTTTAGAAGCTGCCACGCACTCGGCCTCTATGGTGGAATCAGCAATACAAGACTGCTTGATGCTCTTCCAACTAATAGCTCTACCTCCTAAGGTAAACACATATCCTCAGATAGACTTATAAGAGTTTTTGTCTGATTAGAAATCTAAATATGTATACCCTAAAGGTACTAAACTGTCTGCTTGGTAAACCAACATATAATCCTTATTCCTTTTTAGGTACTTGATTATATTCTTTATCACAGTTCAATACTTTTGCGCTGGGTTAGACTGATATCTGCTAACCATGTCAATGTCAATGTCAAAGCAGATGTCGGGTCTAGTGTAAAGCATATCATACATTAGGCTTTCTACTGCCGAAACATAAGAAACTGCATTCATCTTCTCTATTTCATCAGGTGTCTTAGGACACTGATCCTTGGATAGAGTAATTCAATGCCTAAAAAAAAACTCTTTCTTAGAATTCTGCATGCTAAAACGAGTAAGGATATCATCGATATACTTTGCTTGTAATAAGCCCAACATCTTTTATTTTCGATCTCACAAAAGCTTGATCCCGAGAATGTGACTGGCTTCTCTCAAGTATTTCATATCGAACTGCCCAGATGACCATACTTTTACCAAAGATATCTCCCCCACATCGTTTTTTATGAACAAAATATCATCTACATAAAGTACTAAAAAGACTACCATGCTTTCGTCACGCTTTTTGTACACACAGGACTCATCTGGACTTTGATCAAAATTATAAGACTTTATGGCTTGATCAAATCGAGTATTTCAAGACCTTAATGCTTGCTTAAGTTCATAAATAGATCTCTTAAACTTGCACAACATGTGCTCCTGACCCTTTACTATGAAATCGTCTGGTTATACCATATAAATATACTCGTCAAGACTTTCGTTAAGAAAAGCTGTCTTGAAATCTATTTGCCAAATTTCGTAATTGAAATGAGCAGCAATGGATAAGAGAATTCGGATAGACCTAAGCATGGTTACTGGCGAAAAAACTTCTTCATAATCGATCCCTTCTTTCTGAGTGAACTCTTTTGCAACAAGCCTAGTTTTGAAGGTTTTAACCTTCCCATTTGCTCCTCTCTTCCTCTTGTAGATACACTTGCATCCAATGAATTTTATCCATTCGGGTGGTTTTATAAATTCTCAGATTTGATTAGAATACATAAATTTTATCTCTAAATTCATAGCTTTTTACCAAAAATTTGTATCTTTGTCCTGAAGTCCTTCATTGTAGTTACAAGATTTGATATCCAGTTCTGCCGGGATCTTATCAAAAGACTCTTCCAAGAACATATACCGATCAAGTTGATGAAAAATCCTTTCACTACGACAAGGCACTACCTGCGTCTGTGTAATAGCAGTAACACGCTGTGTAGAATCTGAACCCTATGCACCATTACCCACATGCTCGTCTAGCATGTTAATGGTAGCACTCTGTTCATGATTTGCACTTGTCCCGATAATCCTCCCACTACGACGAGGCAATGGGATATTAGTGACTTGTGGTTCCTCTTCAGTTCTATTGGTATTTTCTCTCATTTCTCTTAAAACAATTTTATTTTTGGGCATGTGTTCTATAATATAATCATCTTCTAAGAACCGGATTTTGGTACTAATAATGACCTTCTGATCATTAAAATTATAAAATAAACCACCCTCCATTCCCTTGGGATACCCCACAAAAAAATAGACTTCTGTCCTCGATTCTAACTTACCCGTGTTCCCTTTTAGCACATATGCTGAACACCTCCAAATTTGAATTTGTCTCAGACAAGGCTTACGCCAGGTCTACAATTTTGTGGGAGTAGAAGGTACTGACTTAGAAGGTATCAAGTTCAGAATACAAGCCGATGTCTCTAATGCAAGTCCCAAAAACGAATCGGGTAATCTTGAATAACTCATCATAAATCTTACCATCTCCATAAGAGTCCTATTCCTTCTTTCTGCAACACCATTCTGCTGCGGAGTGTCCAGTGCAGTCAACTGAAATGTAATCCTTTCTGATGACAGGTAGTCCCTAAACTTTACAAAGAGGTACTCCCTACCACGGTCGGATCGTAGTGATTTGATATTTTTACTCAGATGCTTCTCCGTCTCCGTCTTAAATTCTTTGAATTTTTTAAAGTATTCAGATTTACAGTGCATCAAGTAAATGTATCCATACCTTGAGTAGTCATCAATGAAATTGACGAAGTACTCAAAGCCACCTCTAACTCAGATTGTCATAGGACCACACACATCTAAGTGAACTAGTTTAAACGGTTCTTTAGCTTTATAGCCTTTGCCCAAAAAGGGCCTTCTAGTCATCGTGCCCTCTAAGTAGGATTCACAAACTAGAAGTACCTTCACTTCTAATGAACTTAGAGGCCATCTTCTACCACTCTATTTATTATTTTTAGATTAATATGATCTAAGCGTTAGTGCCAAATAAACGTTTGGTTCATCAAAAAAGAAAATTTTCTCTTGTATGGTAAATTAAATGTGTTATTCAATTCAATCAGTTGTAGTGTAGGAGAGATTGAAAGAATAACATAAAGATCATCTACCAATGTACTAGAATAGATAATCCGTTTGTTATCCTTAATAACCATAAAGTTATTAAAATAAACAAAATATTCGTCTTTAACCAATCTAGAAATGAAAACTAAGTTCTTTCTAATGGAAGGTACATAAAGATAATCTCTCAATATTAAAATCTGATCTCTACTAAAACTGAGAGTGATATCTCCCACTACAACTGCTGTTATCTTTGTATTATTGTCATATGCAAGTAAATCTCCCCATCACCAAATTGTCAAGTTTTCTGAAACTCCTGCAATGAATTACAAACATAATTAGTGGCTCCCGTATCTATGCACCAAGTACTGGAAGATAACACTGCTAAACATGTTTCTACAACAAGTGAAAATAAATTATCTTGTTTGTTCAGCTTGCTAAGATAAACTAGACATTGATTTTTTCAGTATCTTGTCTGGTTGCAGTCAAAACATCTGTTTTTCGGCTTTTTTACACCAGTCTGTGGCCCACTAACTACTTTAAAAATCATGCGACCCTGTTTTTGAACCTTTTTCTTCTTATGCCTTTCGGCCTAGAGGAAAAACTCTTTTAAGAAACAAGCACATTTCCTGGTATTGAAGAAATACCATTTGGTAGTTAAAAATATATCCAAATTACTTTTCCAATCAACAAAATTTAATCCCGTTAGTTTGTTTTCTTTGAATATTGACGCAAGTGGAATGAAAGCCATTTTAATCATGAGAATCACATAATTAAAAATAATCGTTAATTATAACGAGTAAAATTTTGAATTAATTTTAATTTAATTTCCTCTACTGTTAAAAAAAAATTTGTCAGCAAGCTGCTACCCCGTGAATAGTATGCCTCGATGGAAGGACGTCTACTATCTATCGTTTGTCCAGACAGGCTAATTCTTATTAATTTTACTATTTAAGCAACTGATCCTGTTAAGTAAAATTAAATAGTTAACATAGTTTCGGTCCAGTTGTTAATAACAGTGACTCAGATAGAGAGAATAATATTATATACAGTTAAGTATTAACCATCACCTAATCCCAAATCAATCGCTTCGCAATGAACCTTTCAGATGAAGAAGTAATCCACATTAACAATTATCCAGAATTATCCCTGAAGGAGATTCGTACTGGCGATACCGCAATTAATCTGTCCGATGGGAATGAAAGTCTTACTGCTAACATACAAAATTAATTATATCACCTACAAACTGACGATAAAAAACGTAAAATTTATCAGTAAATAAATTTCTTCTCCCACTTAGATTTTTTTTTAAAAATTAAGGGTTATAAAAATCTGTTTAATTAAAATAAATTTATTAATTTTAAAAATCACATGATCTGAAAGAATTCAAAATATCTTTTCGTGTACACGATTCCAAATATTTCGATTTGCCAAACCATCTTTTCGTATTTTAACGCGTAACAAAAAAAGTATCCGATAAACGCACAGTTTTTCCTTTAATTTTTCAGTTAAAGTAGTCATTAAAGGTATTCAATTATTTTATTTTTAAGTCACACATTTTTTGAAAATAATAATTTATTAAGATTAAATATTTTTACATTTAATTAACTCAAAATTCGTAATTAATCTTCACGTTTTTCAAGATATTCGATTTAATAAAAAATTATCTTAAATGTGTTATTTTGTAAAAAATAAATTATCTATTTCATTTAATTAAAAACTTTTAATTAAAAAAGAAACTTAATTTTATTTTTTTTACAAAATTTTAATTAAAATTAATTTTTTTAAATTAATTAAATTAACAGAAATATATAAAACAGATATACATCATCCATGCAGTTTTAAAAGAATATAAATGCAAGATATGTATGTATCTCGATTTTGTGATCAAAATAAAACTCTAAAAAGTTTCAATTTCTTGCAAATAGATAAACTTTCGGTCTTTCAATCTTTACAAAAAGCTACTTATCGGCATTCTAATCCTATTAGGATTCTTCGATAATCAGTGTTATAGATATACAGCACATCTCATATCAGTTGTCATTAGAAAAGATGCCGCCAAGGTCCCAAACCATCAGCCGCCCCCGCTAGCCAAACCACCAAACTGTGCCGCCAAATTCCCGAGGTCATTCCGGTCTCATCTGAGCTTCGTTTTCATCCCCGGTTTTTTTCTAGAACGTAGCTAACAAAATATATTATTTTACTATCAAAGAAATTGATTGAAAATAGCTCGAAAAACAAGCTTCGTTGGTCGTCAAAACACAAAAAACACTGCTACCCCGCAATAGCACTGCATCGCCAACTTCTCGAGACCGTTCTGGCCTCATTTGAACTCCATTTTGTCCCATTTTTTTTGAAATGTATCTAACAAAATATACTATATTTTTGTAAAAAATTTTGATTCAAAAATAATCCAAAAATAGCCATCAAAAGCCCAAGAAGTCGCTGCGCTGCTCCGCCCACCACTACTACTGTTGTGCCTCTTGTTTCAGCTTGTTTCGTGGTTGTTTTAGCTCCTGTTTTTCACTAATTTTGGCACTGATACCCATCAATATCACACCTCAAAGAACACCTCAAAAATAATCTCGAAAAGCCTCGAAATGGACTCCTGAAACAACCCGAACAGCCGGCTATTGCCGCCGCCCCTGCCGCTGCTTTTCAACTATTTTTTATTTAGGTTTTTGCCATGTTTTGAACTATTTTTTCAGCCTATTTTACTGCTATTTTGTGCCTAAAAAATTTCTCAAAACTCGTCCAGAAAAAGTCGCAAAACCATGCCAAAAACGGGCCCTCAACCACCGGCTAAGGCTGCCGCCCGTGGGCTATTTTTGCTACTATTTTTGCCACAATTTCAGACCTATTTTGCTGTTGTTTTTACTGCACAAAATTCACAAAAAACTTACCAAAAAAAACTATTTCAAAACTGTGCAAAAATCGTCGCGATCTGTGACTCGAACCACCCGAAACCACCGCCGGTGCCGCAGCCTCCTATTCTTCGTGTTCTTCAATATTCAAGCATATTCTTAAATATTCTAAATAATATTTAAAAATAAATAAAACATTTTACATCGATTTCCTATGTCCTGAAAGCTCATATTCGAACTAAAAAAGTTTAAACTATCACGATCAACCTCCATGATTAAAACAAATAATTAAATCATCATTCAAATCATTCAATCAAACATGAATATAATGATAATCATAAAATCGGAATTAAAGCACCTGTAAAACAAAGTTAGTACAGTTCTAAAACTACCCGGCCCCTCGATAAACCTTAAACAAAAATCAAAATGGCTCTGATACCAATTGTGATAGGTAAACTGCCAAGATCATTGATTTGTAAATAATTTTTTGAGAAAAATAAAACTGGACGAGCAATCGCCGAAATAGGCTCTAGATAAAATTTTTTTGATGTCGAACGATTAAAAATAAAATTCGTGCCACCACAGTTAATTTAGATGAATAACTTTAGATCTATTCTCTAACTACGAACATTAATTTCTGAGTTGAAACTCCGGTCAGACTTTCTAATATATTTGCGATGCGATTCTCGAACGTAGTGTGGGCTATGATCTTTCAAAAATTAGTACTGGCAGAACCTGGACAATCTTAGTCTTGAAAGAGAACTTATGAATTTTGGTTCAGCCTACTCACATATTTATAGGATTACAGCAGGAACCTGTAGAGTAATTATGACATAGATTTCTAGTGTAATTCAGATACCCATTTAGCGGTTTTCACAAATATGCAATGTGAAACCCTAATCCGTTTTTTTTATAGAAATGATTAAGCGTTGATGGAATAAGAATTGAAACTTGATCTTGGTGAGTGTTTTGAGCTTGGAAGCACATGAAAGATATGTTAGAAGAAGAATATGAGGTTCTAATGGATATTCAGACAAAAATATGTGAAAAGTGTGTGAAGAAAAGTGACATACCTTCACTAAATTGGTCATAATGTTTTGTACACAATGAATCCTGATATGAGGTTTGAGCCATTGGAAAGTAGACTTTCGAGGCTTCAGTTTGAGTGCCAGAACGACCCTATTTGAAGTTCAGATGAAAGAGATATGCTTGTTCAACGTTAGACCAACAGTGCAATTGCAAAAGACCGATCGATCAGTCCTAAGATAGATCGATCAGTCTGGGATGAACACAGGCTATAAATGTCAGTTTTTGGGCTGATTTTACCATTCTCTCTTTTCTCCTCTCTCTCTAAAAGCTTAGGAGCGATCTAGGGTTTAACTATGTAGGTTCTTGAGGGTTTTAATATTCGTTGGGGATGAAGATCTTGCTATTTCCTTGCTCGAGCGGCCGTTGGAGAGCGTGGATATGCGTTAAAAGCTCCCTTGAAGTTGCGTGTGTTGGACTTTGGTGAGTTGGAGCTCACACGGGGATTGATTCTTGGTGGTGGAACTTCTTTGAGGTAGGATCTTGACTACTCCTTGTGGTTTACTATGATTTGTATTGAAGTTTTTTAAACTAAGTTAAACCCTAGTGAAATGTGGTATGTGATATAAAGAGAAGTATGAATCGGTGGGGGTTTTTATACGGATATCTTAGATTACGTGAATATGAGTTATTGATGAAAAGTTAAGAAGTTGGTAAAAATGAGAGGAGGTTTTGAAACAATACAGATATAACTTTTCTTATACATTGATGATGGTGGGTTAGTTTTATGGAAATATGAAATGAAAGTATTGAAATATATATTTAATTAGATATGTGAGTGGAAATGTTGAATGAGATGATAAGGTGAAATTTTGAAATAAAGGGATAAAATACTTTGAGAACTTTGGGGTTTTAAGAAATCGTTAACCATGGTTTTAAGAAAATACTATACAAAAGGTTTTTAGAGGTTTTTGCTCCACATAAACTTTTACTTCCGAGGGAGGTTTTGGAATGGTTTTTCTTTCTTTTAAACGTTGTTTCTTCTTTGAAATATTTTAAAAAGATAAAAAAAACCTTGTAAATATTTAAATTGAATTTTTTTTGGTTTGAAAAGAAACTTGGAACAGGACAGCTCGATAGACCGATCGATCGGTCTATCGAGCGGTCTTTTGGTGTTTTCAGTACTCTTGTGCCGGCAAGAAACCGATCGATCGGTCGGTCTGGTTGTTTTCCAAAATCTTTGATGTTTTGCTTAAAGGTTTGACTTTTGAAAACTTTAAACCGAACTTTTGGATTACTCTATTACATTAGTTAAATTCTCGAATGGTGTATTTAAAAAGGTTTTGAACTCATAATTTGTTTCGTTTTGAATCGTGTTGGTTTAAATAAGTTTTAATGGATATTGGTTTATAAAAATGGGTTTTTGAGGAATGTGGTTTAGTATGATTATTTTCTAAAACCCCTAGTTTTGGAAGGAAACATGGATTTTTAATGTATTTATATATGCATATGATGGGTGCATTCTTTTTTTTTTAAAATGATATGATTTCTATTGAATAAACTTTATGTTGGTACTCTATGAAATGTGTAAATTAGATATGATATATGAGACATAATATATTGGGGTTATGATGCATATGACATGAAAAGAAATTTAAATGCTCAAACGGAATTTGATGAATCAAATGAAAAGGGAAATTTGATATGAGTATCAAATAATAATGTATGAAAATTATTGGGAGATGAACTAGTAGTGGGTTGGACTCATAGATTTGTAAAATTAAACATTATGAACAAATAATAAACTGTATGGATGGATCTGAATTAAGTTGGCCAAACGGGTTCGCGGTGAAAGATCAAAAACTTGCGCAAGATGGGGGTAACATGCCCACGAGTTAGTTCCCGAAATATGGTGTTGTATCGTGGTGAGTTATAGAGTTATCTATTATCCAATGGTTTCGCGTAGCCTGTTGGGAATTAATAGGGAGGGATTTTTATAAGCTGCACCTGATACTGGTTCATTAGTTGTGATTGCGTCATGGTGAGTTATAGAGCTATCTATTACTCAATGGCTTTGAGTAGCCTATTGAGAAGTAATTGGGAGGGATTTCTACAATCTGCACCCGGTGCTAGTTTATAATGTGATGTGGTTTTTGCGAAAAATCGAGTGATGAGAAAATAATATAGTTTTATGTGAAAGAAATGAATGTTTTGAAAAAAGTTTATGAAAAGAACAAATAGGTGTGCGTGAGTGTGTGCGTGGGAATAAATAATAATTGGTGAAACTTGCATTTTATTTCGGTTGCACCCATCACACCTCACAAATCATGTATAACACTTGATTAGTCTTTATCCTACGAGTTTTGGCTCATGTATATATATATAAATCATTTCAGGTTTTGAGGATCCGAATAATATTAGGGTGAAGGATGCATGTGGAAAAAGGCAGAGGAATGACCTAGTATTTTTTTTGCATTTACATTATGATTGTACAGAAAGTAAAATGGATGATTGTAATAATATAAGTGTTGTAATGAACTCTTGAAAATTTAGAACTTTGTTTGGCCTTTGTGTCATGTTTTATTATGATTGTTTTAAGAAATTGGGTTGAGTTCACGAGTTCCCGGGGTTCGAGACGTTACAAATGGTATCAGAGTTCTAGGTTTGAATACCTAGGAGCTGTGGGAAGTAGGAATGACCCTTTGAAGAGAGTTGTTTGATGAGAGTAGGCACTAACTACACGGCATGAATTGTGTGCTTGCAGGGGTTTGCGATTGAATTATTTGCGCATGTTGTGTGTTTATATGAGCATGGAGGTTGAGTTTTGGAATGATGTGGCGTGCCAATTGGCATTTGATCAACTACTTTGGGGTTCGAAATAGAAAAGCATTTGGTCGATGTTTTTTTATGAGAAATCTAAATTAGTTGCCCAAATTGTCTCGTTACTTTGAGGCTTTTCCTCAGTATGTGAATATGTATTGGTGTGATGTGACTAGGTGGTAGGTAATGTGTAGCGTAATATAGAAGGTTAAGTTGAGTTTAACCTAGTTGGGAGTTATGATATCCTCGTTATCAGAGTTATGCCCGTGCGGACTAAGACGAATTAAGTCCAGATGATGATGGGGGTTTGAGAATATGATTTGGTGATCAAAAATCATGGTGGATGCAAGCTAGTGAGACGAGTATTGATTGTTAGGTGTGTCTTATACCCACATGAGCTGGGGTGACTGTAGTAGTTGTCTGTTGTGTGTTGCGCTACCAGTAGTCTGATGAATGAGTGTGGTGGGCTGTGTAAAACCTCTTGGAGGTTGTTTGTTGTGGTTGGATAGAAGGAGTGGTTTTGGGGACGTTGTGAATTATGTACGTCATGAGCCGTGTGCCCCGAGACTGGGTGTGAATGGGAGTATAGTGGACGGAAGCGTAATAATCTCTAGCCTAAGATGTGTTAGTAAGTCTAAGTTTAGACCGTGTTTGGGATGTGCCTTATCCTATGGGGTGTTGTTGGTAGCCATAGTAGTGCTAGAGAATTTTGAAAGTTTGTGGGTGGCCGGCGATTTTCTTTTGAGGTGTGTTGCTAAGTTACATTTTGTGATAGAAGTTGAAAATTGTACGATGGTGAGTATGTGAGTTGGAGATGTTGTCGACGGATAAATTCTCGAGTGATATACACGTAAATACAGAGAGATGTGTATTGATGAATGATGATTCGAGTTTGCTCAGACAGTTTGATGGAGAAAGGTTTTGTGGCTAAGGCTGTCGTTCTCAAGTTTAGGAGACTTTGTGAGATACATGGTGTATGGCAAGAATGTGAGCATAAGTTTGTGAGATTTGTAGGGCATGTAGTAGATATTATCTGCGTGGCCAACTCGGTCAATCTAAGATGACGTGTTGGTGGGTAGAGATCCTTTAAGAGGACGATAGCGGTGGTCTGTATCTGGTTTAAAGTTTAGATGTGATGGTATTGAATTACCCTAAAGAGGCGAGTGATTGGGTGGTGTCTTTAGTCTAAAGTTGTTAAGCGATGATCGCTTTGTTCGTGTGGTGTGTAGTTGTCTTCATGGTTAGATAGCCGTGCGCCGTTGGTACGCGTATAGTGACATAAGAAACAAGTGTTCCCAGTTGAATGTTTTGTGTTTTCTGATGATTGAACCAGAGCTGTGAGCTCGAGACTGTAATATAATTTTTGCCTACTTATTTGGTTATTACCCACCTTTTGGGAATCGAACTAGTGTGACCTGACCCCGTGAAAAGCTGCTCCAAAGTTATGCAAATATGTATGGCGTTGTGCAGTGGTGGATAAACGGTGAAGATTTGGTGTGACGAGGAATATATTTATCATGTATGGTAATTCTAAGAGGTAATGGCATGGAGTGAAAACCTAAAGCTGACTTGTGGTTTTTCCTAGTTAGTGAAATGTTTTGTGGTTGATTGACTAGTGTGATTATTCTCCTTGATAGGAATAAAGCGTTGGGATCGTATGAGTGTGGGTTCGTCTACCTGTGGTTTCTTGAAGAGTTCGTTGCTTTATCTTATAAACCCGAGCGTTTGGGTGAGGTTTCTAGAAATGTAATTTGATTGCACGGGATGTTGGTAGTTTTAATTCTCGTTGTGAGAGAGAGAGAGAGAGAGAGAGAGAGAGAGAGAGAGAGAGAGATATTAAGGAAAATTCAGTGATTGAGTTGTGTATGTGGTGAAATCCTCGCATATTAGTTTTGTGAGAATCCTCCGAGAATGCAGATTCGTGGCGTGGTTGTTATCCTCGTAAGTAGAAGATCATGTTTGGGAATCGTGCTGGGTGCATGGGGTTTGAAAGAACCATAGAAGGGTTCGATAACGTGGTTGGCTCGATGTTAAGACGGTGTTTTCAGGATGTGATATGTTTGAAGGTTGATTGTATTTGACCTTAGGTTTAAAGGTAGGTATGTTGTTTGCTCAGGAGGACGAAGTGTGGAAGTTGATTGTATTTGACCTTAGGTTTAAAGGTAAGGTTCAACAATGCACTGGGCGGCTCGGATGGCCTAGAATGGTAAGCGAGAAACCATGTGTTAAGGTGCCGGTGATAGGTGTGTACCGGAGGAGTGGAAGTGTGGAAGTTATTGGTAACTTTGGATGGAAGGTCTCAGGTTTGGGTTTTCTTTTTCTGGTGCCGTGTGCCTTCTATGTGAGCTACTTGGACACTGGGCTCGAAGCTGTGATGCGACTGTAATTTTCCATATGGGAGTTAGGATAATGAAGCGTAATCTTGTGAAGTGAGGTCCTAACGCAACGGGATGTGTTGTACGGAGTATGGGGATTGTTGAAGTTCGCGTGTGTGCGAATGATGCATGAGAGGACGTTGAGGTTGGGTCATGATTTCTGATTGTCCGTTTCTTTCTTAGGAAGAAGATATGGTTGTCTTCCAGATAGTGGCGGTATGTAAACTACTCCACCTTGGTTAGGTGAAACGGTTAGGACCGTTGGTTGATTTTTAGTTTGGTTGTTTTGGGGAGATCCGTGAGTTGCGCCTAAAGGATGAATACTACCAGAATCAGGTGCTCGGAGAACTGAGTTCCTCGTGGGTTTTTAGGATGGAGTTTGTTTGCTCTACCGTGTAAGTGTAAGAGTGTGGGGTTGTGTTCCTGTGAGATGGGATTAGTAGGTCAGGTATGTTTGTCCCTGCTGACAAGAGGGTTAGTGTTGAGGCGTCGAGTCTTTCCTATAATGAGTAATGGAGGATTGTTGACCATTGTTTATAGCTTATTTTGGGTGGTGTGGAGTATGGTTACACCTCTAGCTCTCGATGGAATGGGAGGTTTGTTGGAACCTTGCGGCTGGATTATTCACGTGGTAGGTTTTTGATAGACTTATGATTAGTTAGAGTTTGTGTTTTGTTTGAGGCTCGAGCTACTTAGAGTTCTTAAAGTCGAGGAATGGTCGTCGACGGTAGTGAGTGTTGTGTTTTGCATACAACCATATGTTCGGATTGTGGTCCCGAGTGTTTAGTAAAATATGAGTCAAGAAGGATTCGATATTTTAGAAATTTGGGTTGGTATGACCTATCGAGACTAACATGATGGCTTGGTTTGGAATGAGAGGGCCGTGACGAGTTTTATATAAGAAGACGTTGCTAAGAGTAAAAGACAAGTCTTGATTGGTTACTTGACGAATAAGCTTTGGGCTTGGGAACTTTGCTATTGTGGATTTAGGGGATCGATGTATGTGTTGGTATCAAAGTTTGGGGTTGACGATGGATAACAGTGTTCATGTTTGGTTTGAAATTGATCTGAAAATTTAGAATCAATGATTTGAGGGTGACGTCTTGAGTTGTGTAGTGGCAAACTGTTACACGAGAGTTATAATTAGGTTTGAGTGGGTTAGTGGACACTTATGTTGATTTTGTAGCTATGATGCCGGGTTGATTTTGTAGCAAGTTGATCGTGTGGAGTCTTGTCTTGGATAATGGGGTGGCACCTAGCATTTCTCCAGGGTGAGAATTATGGTTGACGATAGAGAATGGACTAGAGGACGAAGGTTTAGGAAAAGCGTTCTTGTGTATTCCAGGTGAAATAAGTGAGTTTTTCTCTGAAAGTGGGTGTTTGTGCTGTTAATCATGGATGAGCTTCCTATAAGCTTCAATGATGGCGTTGTCAGCATCAATAGCATAGCAATGTGATATCAAGTGAGTGGTCACCAGTTGATCATCAAAACAAGAGTAAGGTTTAGTTGTGAAAAGTGTGACTTCGTGAGTTCGGTGAAACCTATGTATCGAAACTTTGGTAATGGGGGTTGGATATTGATTTGATGATTGATGGGGTGGTATTTGGCTTGAGTTTTAGAGTTGAATTTTGGGGACAAAATTCTTTAAGGAGGGAAGAGTTGTGAAACCCTGACCTATTTTATTTTTAGAAATGATTAAGCGTTGATGGAATAAGAATTGAAACTCGATCTTGGTGAGTGTTTTGAGCTTGGAAGCACATGAAAGATATGTTAGAAGAAGAATATGAGACTCTAATGGATGTTCGGACAAAAATATGTGAAAAGTATGTGAAAAAAAGTGACATACCTTCACTAAGTTGGTCATAACGTTTTGTACACAATGAATCCTGATATGAGGTTTGAACCATGGGAAAGTAAACTTCTGGGGCTTCAGTTTGAGTATAAGAATGACCCTATTTGAAGTTCGGATAAAGGAGATATGTTTGTTCAAAGTTAAATCAATAGTGCAGTCGCGAAAGACGGATCGATCGGTCCTGAGACGGATCGATCGGTCTGTAACGGACAGAGGCTATAAATGTCAGTTTTTGGGCTGGTTTTACCATTCTCTCTTTTCTCCTCTCTCTCCAAAAGCTTAGGAGCAATCTAGGGTTTAGCTATGTACGTTCTTGAGGGTTTCAATGTTCGTTAGGGATGAAGATCTTGCTGTTTCCTTGCGCGAGTGGCCTTTGGAGAGCGTGGATATGCGTTAGAAGCTCCCTTGAAGTTGCGTGTGTTGGACTTTGGCGAGTTGGAGCTCACGCGGGGCTTGATTCTTGGTGGTGGAATTTCTTTGAGATAGGATCTTGACTGCTCCTTGTGGTTTACTATAATTTGTGTTGATGTTTTTGAAACTAAGTTAAACCCTAGTGAAATGTGGTATGTGATATAAAGAGAAGTATGAATCAGTGGGGGTTTTTATATAGGTATCTTAGATTACTTGAATATGAGTTGTTGATGAAAAGTTAAGAAGTTAGTAAAAATGAGAGGAGGTTTTGAAACAATAAAGATATAACTTTTCTTATACAATGATGATGGTGGGCTGGTTTTATAGAAATATGAAATGAAAGTATTGAAACATATATTTAATTAGATATGTGAGTTGAAATGTTGAATGAGAAGCTAAGGTGAAATTTTGAAATAAAGGGATAAAATACTTTGAGAACTTTGGGGTTTTAAGAAATGGTTATCCATGGTTTTAAGAAAATATTGTACAAAAAGTTTTTAGAGGTTTTTGCTCCACATAAACTTTTACGCCTGAGGAAGGTTTTGGAATGGTTTTCTTTCTTTTAAAGGTTGTTTCTTCCGTGAAATATTTTAAAAAGACACAAAAAAGCCTTGTAAATATTGAAATTGAATTTTTTTTGGCTTGAAAAGGAACCTGGAACAGGACAGCTCGATAGACCGATTGATCGGTCTATCGAGCAGTTTTTTGGTGTTCTCGGTACTCTTGTGCAGGCAAGATATCGATCAATCGGTCTTTTTACTGATCGATCGGTCTGTTTTCTAAAACCTTTGATGTTTTGCTTAAAAGTTTGACTCTTGGGAACTTTAAGCCTAACTTTTGGATTACTCTATTACATTAGTTAAACCCTCGGTTGGGCGTATTTAAAAAAGTTTTGAACTCATAATTTGTTTCGTTTTGAATCGTGTTGGTTTAAATAAGTTTTAATGGATATTGGTTTATAAAAATGGGTCTTTGAGGAATGTGGTTTATTATGATTATTTTTTAAAACCTCTAGTTTTGGACGGGAATATGGATTTCTAATGTATTTATATATGCATATGATTGGTGCATCCTTTTTTTTTTAAATGATATGATTTTTATTGGATAAGTTTTGTGTTAGTACTCTATGAAATGGGTAAATGAGTTGTGATATATGAGATATAATATATTGGGTTATAATGCATATGACATGAAAAAAATTTAAATGCTCAAACGGAATTTGATGAGAAAAATATAAAGGAAATTTTGATATGAGTATCAAATAATAATGTATGAAAATTATTGGGAGATGAACCAGTAGTGGGTTGGACTCCCAGATTTGTGAAATTGAACATTATGAACAAATAATGAATCGTATGGATGGATGTGAATTAAATTGGCCTGGCGGGTCCGCGGTAAAAGATTGAAAACTTACGCAAGATGGGAGCCATATGCCCACGGGTTAGTTTCCGAAATGTGGTGTTGTATCGTGATGAGTTATAGAATTATCTATTACCCAATAGTTTCGCGTAGCCTATTGAAAATTAATAGGGAGGAATTTCTAGAAGCTGCACCTGATACCGGTTCATTAGTTGTGATTGCGTCGTGGTGAGTTATAGAGCTATCTATTACTCAATGGCTTTGAGTAGTCTATTGAGAAGTAATAGAGAGGGGTTTCTACAATATGCACCCGACGCCGGTTTATAATGTGATGTGATTTTTGTGAAAAAACGGGTGATGAGAAAATAATATGGTTTTATGTGAAAGAAATGAATGTTTTGAAAAAGGTTTATGGAAAAAAAAAATGGGTGTGTGTGAGTGTGTGCGTGGGAATAAATAATAATTGGTGAAACTTGCATTTTATTTCGGTTGCACCCATCACACCTCACAA
>JAUMHN010351098.1:0-17555 GCA_032360265.1 Heliamphora ciliata | reverse complement strand
ATAAAATAAAAAATTAATTTTATTAAAATAAAATTAAATACTAAAAATATGATTTTTAGTATACCAACCCTAACAATTATTGCTTTCAGTTATTCTCTGCATATCTCTTATTTGGTCTGCTCTTATATATGCTCTGCTTATCTTCTTCTTTTCAGACTGGTCATTATATCAGGGGTTTTGGTGGTTCTGCCTCTAGAGAGGTGTTGGAGTGGTATGATGCCCTCCCTGCTCCCAATCATGCTATTCTTGATGCCTCTGGTTTTGCTCGGTTTATACCCTTATTGGGTAGGATGAGCAACGATCGGGTCTGGCTCACGGCCCTTCCTGAGTGGTGGTGGAATACCACCAACACTTTCCATTTTATCACTTTTGAGGCTACACTGACACCCCTCAACTTTGCTTTTATCACCGGCATCAGAGCCGGCGGAGCCCCTATTCCTTTCGACCCCACCATTGCTCGCTCTGTCGGCGCCCTGATGCACTTGTTTGGAGCTGTAACTGTGCAGATGGATCGAGACCGAGTCAGATACACTTGGTTCTTTGACCGATTTTGCCATTTCCAGTGCACCGAGCCCCGCCACTATGAGTAGGTTGCCCATGGATTTCTGCTCTACATGTTTGGTACCTCCTTGTTTTCGAATAAGGAGAACACTGTTTATCTTCATTATCTGGGTGCCCTTGCTCGCCTCGACCGGGTTGCCACATTTGTCTAGGGAGGAGCTGCTTTCGCCACTCTCTATGATTTTATGAGGTCCTTGACCTGGTTTTCCCAGGAGCTCAGCATTGGGGGATGCTGGAGGGTCAGGGAGATATGCTTTAGTTTCTGCACATTTTTCATTCATTCTTGTTATCCATTATCATCTGATCGCTGACATCTTTTTTTTTACAACTTTGGACCTACGAGTTCCTCGGGCTTCATGTCTCGGTAAACTTCTTTACTGATCCTTCAGTCATTCCCCATGCGGCTTCGTGATCCCAAGGCCTAAAGGGGAAGAAGGCTGGGGAAAGGACATCGACAGATACTGGGCATCTTTGGACCAACTGACTCCCGACCAGGTATCACCTTTTTCCATTTTACTGTATTATACCGTTGACTGATCATTTCTGTTATCTGTACTACATACTGATCATTGTACCTTGCACACTGCACTGTATTCACTGCTCACTATTCTTCGCTTTGTACTGTACTTTGAATTGCTGCTGGTCAACATGGATGTCTGGCGCAGAGTGGAGGATCACGCTGGCGTAGATCTAATGCGCAGCCGAGACATTTCTTCGAGATGGATCCCGCTGGAGGGTCCATTTGGTCGGGAGTACTATCTTGGAGAGAGGGTAGTTCGCCAGTTACTTAGCCTCAACTTCTTCCGAATCCTGGTGGTCCCTCCAGCCTGCATGCGTCGGTCCAATCTTCTGAGCCGCGTGGACATGCTCTTGGAGATGGTGGGGACACACGCCTCGGGGTTGTTGGTGGCCGTGGGAAATTATATAGCTTGGGCCTGGGCACATCTGCTGGGACCACTTGGACCCGGCCCAGTTAGTGTTAGGAAGAGACGAGCACCGAAGGCTAGTACTGATGCCGGTGTTGGAGCTGCTGCTGCTAGAGGTGCTGGGGCTAGGGCGGTTTAGGTACCCTGGACTATATCGGTCCTTATTGCCAGGTACCCCTTTGACATCCCTATCCCAGTCCTCCTGCTCCGGAGTTTCAACTGGTGTATGCTCAGGTTTGCTTCTTTCCACTGTTTCTTTTTCTATTTTTCCTCTATTTAGACTACTAAGTTCTCTATTCCTTTTGACATGCAGATCAGGCTTGGCTGGATCGTCTCATACTGGTGGTGTGGCATGCGAACCCTAATTCGTCAGTAGGATGCTGCTCTACATGCAGCTGGGGTCCCTTTTGTTCCCCTGTCGGTGAGTATCTTTCTTTTTGATCTGGTCATTCTCTTCTGTATTTTAGTCTAGCTTTTGCATGTTTCTACAGGCACCAGTAGCTGCTACAGTACCGCCCCAGGCTCCTATTTAGCCTTTTGCTCCTGCCCCAGTCCCATCTTCAGCAAGAGGTTGTGGGTCCCGTGCCACTTCTTCTAGAGTCCGCTCCTGAGGATCTGTCTCTTCTGCCTGGAGCCGCTCTAGAGTTGTATCCTCTTCTTCAGATACCGGAGATGACAGTGATGATTTTGAGAGTCTCTTTGAGGATGACAGCTCAGAAGAGGCTGGTCCTTCATCCCGCCAGGTCCACCCGAGGCGAGAGTGAGAGAGATTAAGAGACTCCCCCCCTTTCAGATACATTTTCATACATTTGGTTTTTCGGGCCTGCGTGCCCCAGTTTGATACATTTCTATACATTTATTCTGGATTATGGGCCTGCGTGATCTAGCTTCACAAGTTATTGGGCCTAGGTGTCCCAATTTTATACTTTGATACATTCTGTTATATTGGGCCTTCGTGCCATTTACTGCTTTATGTACATCTTGTTCGCATGGCTTATCTTTATTTACTGCTCAAACTGTTCAGAATGCATGATATAACTTTACACGAATTTTTAAAAGCTACAAACATACATACCCGCCACCTTCCAACATGGTGATCGCCACAATATAAGGTGGCAGTCGCCACATAACCCAAGGGACACATGGCGGTCGCTCGGTCAATAGAGTGGCGTCACTGTACTGTGTACTTTCTTGTTGGCTGTCGCTCACTCCAAGGTGGCGATCGCCACTTTGACTGTACTATTCTCCAAATTTTTGATTTTTTGCCTTTTTATGCCTTATAAATACATCCTTGGAGTCCTCATTTTCTGTTACCCTTACTCAGATGGCTTCTTTCAGTGGTCCACTTTCTGCATGGATTGAAGAATTCTCCTGCATCGAACGACTAAACTTTGCCTCGTTTGGTATTAATGCCTTGTTTTCCCTGATGGCCATAAAGATTGATGGACCATTATTGAAGGCTGCTGCTCAGTTATGGGACCTACAGACCTATGTCTTCTGGTTTGGCTTTGAAGAGCTATGCCCCACTATGGAGGAGTTTACTGCTATCTTGGACCTGACTCCACGAAGCTCCATTTTTTTTCCCACTTTCTTCCTTTCGGCTCGACAGCAGGTGATGTAACTCTGTGGCCATTCTAGGATGGAAGCTTCTCTTTTGACATTGGGTGACTGCCTTCACATTCCATGGATCATTGAGAGGTTCCGTCCTACTGGCGACCTTAGTGACCTTGACTTTCAGCTGCGGCGTCGTTATACCCTTTGTTTATGTCTTCTTGCTCAGTATCTTCTCGTCCCTTCTGATGGGCGAGTTAGCTGCGCACTGGTTGACATCGCGGGTCAGATGTGGATGGGGAGGGACTTTGTGCCACTTATCTTGGCTGAGACACTTCTAAGCCTAGATGATGTTAATCGTGGTGAGACCATTAGTTTTACAGGTAGCCCCTTGCTTGTTCAGGTAAACTTGACACTTTTCACACACACTACACTTGCCTTTTGCATGTGTCTTCAAAGATCAATTCATCCACCACCCGGGCTTTTGACGAGGACCTCCTGCTACACCCTTAAAGGGGATCCGTTTCATCCCAACTCAACCATGATAGGTGTATTCATGCCCAAACCATACCCAAAATTCTTGTACACTCATATTTTGTCATATACATTGATGTCCTCCAAGGTCCCCCTCTCAGCTCCCTGGCTGGTCCCTTTCTAGCCCTTTATCTAATTCAGGCTCGGGCTCCAAGGACTCATCATCATACCCTCTCATAATCCTCATTGGCCATCTGGGACCTCCTTTAAATCTATTTTGTTTCTTTGCATGGCTTTTCTCTGACTGCTTTCTATTGCCCTTTTGCAGATTTGGCTGATGGAGAAAGTGAATTTTGTGCAGAAATCACCTACTGATAGACACAGTACTACAGCTTTTATTTGCTGCCCTTACTACCAAATATGCAGCACCGAGGCAGCCTGGCAGCAGCACCTATCCTCTCTTACCGGCCCAGATATTACCTGGCAATGCTCCTGGTGGCGGATCCCTGCCATGACTCTGACTGCCATGGATTACCCTGGTGTTCTGCTGATTGGTCTGCGTCAGACTACTTTCTATTACCCTCATCGGATGATGCGGTAGTTTGGTCGTAGTAAGATCATCTTTCATAGCATCCGGGGACATTTATTTTCATATACACTGTGGGCCCTGTTTCTAGCATTATATCAGGATGCCTGGCTGTCTCGTTCACTGATGGAGATGCAAGAGCTACAGTATCTTAAGCTTTCTGTCGAGTATAGGACATGGCTGATGCAGGATAGGGAGAAGAGGGATATAAAAGAGGGGAAACAGGCAACAAAGTGGAGAAAGACTTGAGGCACCATGCTTTGTTTTAAAGATTTCATAGCTTTCCTTTATTTTATAAAGTTTGGGACTTGCGTGCCCATCCTTTCACTTTCAAAACCTTGTTCTCCAACTAAAGTAATGAAAACTCCCACTTTATGTTTAAGAAGGTTCAAAATTATCCAAAGTTTTTTGGTTCAATTAAATGACTTCATTATCAAGATCTAGAAATAAATTTGCACTGGTTTGACTCAGATTCTAGGGTGGCAAAAACAAAGAATGTGGCCGAACTTCTTAAAAGAAGATGCTTACGTATCCCTAGAAAATGGACTCAGGCCTTAATGTAGTCCGGGCTCGATTTTCACTCGGGTATTGACACTCTCCTTTTATAAGGCCTTAACTTTTGCCAAGGTCGCCCTTTTAGGTTTTCGGCCTTGCGGGCTGCTCTAACTTTTGCCTGAGTCACCTTTTCAATTTTTAGCTCAGCCAGCTTTTGTTTTTATCTTTATTTTTCTCTGAAGGATAGTACTTTTTGGGTTGATCAAGGTTTACTAGAGTGGAAAACACATTGCCATCCAAATAAATAATGATGACTACACCACCGGTCATGATGGTTTTGATCAGAAATGATTCGGACCAGTTCAACTTGAATTTGCGTTTTGGGTCGAAGATAGGGACCCTGATTTCTTTAAGAACCAAGTCCCCCTCTCTAAGATCCAGGGTTTTTACCTTCTTGTTAAATGCTCTAGTTATCCTCCTTTGGTACCCTTGTATATGGAATAGAGCTTACAACCTTCTTTCATCAAACAAAAGTAGCTCTTCCATTCGATTCCTCTGTCATTCTTTTTTGAGAATATCGACCTCAGCCATTACTCTTAGCGAGGGGATTTCCACCTCAATAAGAAGCACGACTTCCATCCCATATACTAAAGAATATGGCGTGGTCCCTGTCAAAGCCCTTATGGATGTCTTATATCCCCAAATTGCAAACGGTAGATGTTCCAGCTAATCCTTATGCGAGCTAATCATTTTTTGCAAGATCTTCTTGATGTTCTTGTTTGTGGCCTAGACTGCCCCATTGGTTTGTGGCCAATATAGCGACGACTTGTGAGACACTATCTGGTATTCTTTGAAGAGATCCAAGATCTCACCTTGAAAGTGTGAGCCATTATTTGAGATAATCTCATGAGGGACTCCATACCGGTAAATAATGTTTTTCTTGATAAACTTGGCAACATGTGAAGCTCTCAGAACTGAGTAGGAGGTTGCTTCCACCCACTTGGTAAAATAGTCAATGGCTACCAAAATAAACTCGTGTCCATTTGACGCCTTCGGTGTTACCTTGCTATCACATCAATGCCCCATACTAAAAATGGCCATGGCGACGTCAGGTTATACAGTTGAGATGGTGAAACATGCCTAAGATTTGCATGAATCTGACACTTATGGCACCTTCGCACGAAACTGTATATAATCTGTCTCCATTGTCATCCAAAAATATCCTTGTCATAGGATCTTCTTAGCCAACATATTTTCGCTCATGCGAGGCCCACAGACTCCCACGTGTATCTCTTTCATTAGTTTTTTGACTTCTTCAATGCTAACACACAACTTGATAACTCTAGAATGTCCTCGTTTATATAGCCTTCCCCCGCAAATGACAAACTGTGCAGATAATTGTCGTATTGCCCTCTTATCTTTTTTTCTTTCAAACTTAGGATAGTCTCCTTTCTCCACGAAGTTTTGAATGTCAAAATATAATGGAAGTTCGCCGATGCTCTCCTCAATTGCGGCCGTCGTCTCGTATACCAGTTTTCTCTGCTGTTCGATTATTAATGGCCTCATTCTAACCACGTGTGGTATATCAATCATGGATTCTAGGGTAGCTAATGTGTCGTCGAACTTGTTCCGTAGTCTTGGCACATGGGTGAAGATCACTGATTCAAAACATGGTATCAGCTTCTCTAACT
Organism: Heliamphora ciliata; assembly: GCA_032360265.1. NCBI lineage: Eukaryota > Viridiplantae > Streptophyta > Magnoliopsida > Ericales > Sarraceniaceae > Heliamphora > Heliamphora ciliata. The sequence continues at coordinate 11,271 of JAUMHN010351098.1, read as the reverse complement.
CTTGATGGTAGTGAATTAGGGTTAAGTCTTTGACTTTCTATTTTTCTCTTGCTTGTGAAACTACCAATGCCGAGTCTCCGATGACTTCCAGCTTCCTAGCTCCCAATTCTAAGGCTGCCTTCATTCTGGCTAAACATGCTTCATACTCATCTTGATTGTTGGTAACTTCAAAATTGAGCTTCAAGGATAAGGGGACGTGTGATTCGTCAAGGGTGACAAGAAGGACTCCTATTCCATAGCCATACAGGTTGGATGCACCGTCAAAATATAGAGTCCACTTATCCTCTCCAACTTCCACCAGCTGTTCATTAGGAAACTAAAATTTTGTGTCTTCACCTCCCTCAATTGGTTGGTCGGCTAGAAATTCTGCCACTGTTATACTCTTGACTGAATTTCAGGTGACATACTTAAGATCAAATTCTGATAACAACAGCAACCATCGAGCCAACCTTTCTGTCAGTGCCAGCTTCTCAAATAAGTACTTCAATGGGTCCATCCGGGAGATGATATTCACCATGAAAGACAGCATATAATGCCTTAGTTTTTGGGAGGCCCAAACTAAAGCCTACCATGTCTTTTTTCCAACAGTGTGTATCGTATTTCTGACCCTGTCATCTTCTTGCTTAAGTAGTAGACCGCCTTTTCAGTTTCGATTTCACCCTCTTACGCCAGTATACATCTCATAGCTGAGTCAGTCACTGACAAATAAAGGGTTAGTGGCTTATCAAGTTTGGGAGGAGCCCGAACAGGTGGATTTTGCAAGCACTGTCGCACAACTTCAAAGGTGTCTTGGCATTTCTGATCCCATTCAAATTTGACTCTCTTTTTTTGCAAATAAAAAAGTAGCTCACAAGTGGTTGTTAGTTTTGCAATAAATCGATTGATGAACTGTATCTTACCGAGGAAGCCCCTGACTCCTTGCTTGGTCCTTGGAGGAGGCATTTCTAAGATTGCTTTCATCTTTGAAGGGTCAACTTCAGTGCCCCGTTGGGTAATCATAAACCCGAGCATTTTTTCGACAGTAACTCCGAAGGCACACTTTTGTGGGTTGAGCCACATCTTGTATTTCTGAATTCTTTCGAAGAACTTTTGCAGTGCTATGATATGGCCGTCTCGATCCTTAGACTTGACTATCATGTCATCCACATACACTTCGACCACCTTATGTATCATGTCATGCAGTAAAGTAGTGGCAGCCCTCTGATAGGTTGCCTCTGCATTCTTTAAACCAAACGGCATCACACGATAACAATAAGTGCCCTAAGGTGTAGTGAACGTCGTCTTTTCTCTGTTCTCGGGATCCATTAGAACCTGGTTATTCCCAGAGAAGTCATCCATGAATGACAACAAGGCATCTCCTGCCATACTGTCTACCAAAACAACAATGTGCGGCAGTGGAAAGTTTTCCTTTGGGCTAGCCTTGTTAAGATCTCAAAAGTCCACGCAGACTCGGATACGACCGTCCTTCTTTTTCTCAATGGGATATGGTGTTGGACAATGTCGAAATCAATTCTAGGCATATTCTCGTAAGACCATGCAAATACATCTTTGAATTCTTTTAATAAAGTTATTAATTATTCACGTTCAACTAAGGATAAATAAGAATCAATTTGTACATTTTGTGGATTAGTTTCAATACCTAAATTTAATGGCAAAGTTTTTTCAATTATCGGTTGTGCACGCATTTCTTTTTTTCTTTTTATTAAAAGTTTTATTTCTTCGGGGATATCCCCGTCATATTCAAAATCCTCAGAAAGCATATAAAATAAATCAAACAAAGCAGATTAACCTGAAATCTTGTTCATTTCATTGAAGAAAGAGGGGTTTACAAGCTTAAAGGAAAAAATGGGAGGAGGTGCACAAACAGACGTGCCCTCAACCACAGACTCTGACTCAAACTCAAACTCAAGACAGACAATCTGTACATCACAAAACTCTAAGGTCCAGTTCGTCACTTCCTTTGCGGCCGCATCTATAATGAGCTTGGTGCAGTCGGTTGGTGCGCTGAAGCCCATCATAAAGCAGTCTTAGTCAATTACATGTAGCTGAGCCATCTTTTCGTTGAACAGCACTCCCATGTCGATACGTCAAGCTTATCTGCAAAATCTTCTTCTTGGATCTTCTTTCTTTCCTCCTCCGCTTCCACTGTTTTATCTTCTTCCGTATCAGATAATTGGTGGCTAAAGAAAATTTCCAATCCTGGCAGCTTCCAGTTGGTTTCTTCATCAATCCATGGCTTTGGAAAGCCATAGTATGAGAAACCTTCTCCTTCTTTGATAAAGTACCCGTTGAGCGTTTCTGAGTGTTTAGCCTTCTGTCCCCTTTTAGGCCCTTTCAAATCTTCTTCCATCGATTTGTACCTAAGACCGAAACGGCGCGAAGCTGGCAATACCTAGATAGGTTCTGGAATACCCTACTGTTTGTGACCCAACCCTATTCTTGGGAAGTAAGACATTTGCCTCATCATTGTAACCACTCGCGGTTTGATGTAATTCTCTTCTTCCTTTAAGAGCGTCTGCACAACCTGAGCTTCATCAAATTGGAACCCACTCAATGACACATCCCTCTTTCCATGCTGAACCTCCAAGAGAGTCGAGCCCTCTCCTCTTGGGAATTGAATACTATCTTCCCCGTGGATGGTCAGCATTACCTCATTCTTTATCAACTTTAGCTTTTGGTGGAGGGTAAATGGTATTGCCTAGACGTTTGGATCATGCAGCCATGGGCTGTCTAACAACAGATTGAAGAAAGCTGGCACATCCAGTATATGGAATTCAACTGATGTCTCTGAAGGCCCCATTGATACTGTAAATGATACCAGACCTAGCATATCCCTCCTTGTATTATCATAGGCTCGAACTCCTTGATTACAGGGCATGAACTGGTCCGGCTTCATTACTAGGCAAACTACAGTCCTGAGTGGGCAAACGTTCAAGGCTAAACCATTGTCGATGACCGTTATCGGGACCCATTTTTCTAAACACTTGACTACAATGTGTAGAGGCTTATTGTGATTCTTTCCTTCTAATGGAAAATATTTCTCAAAAAAAGAGATCACTTTTAGCTCTACAGCTAGCAGAATTAATCCAATCAACTATTTAGGGGTAGCGTCTATCGACACATTGGCTTTATTCAGTACTTTCAACACAGCTTGCCGGTGAATATGTGAAGCCATTAGCAAACCCCAGATGCTAATATTGGCATGTGCCTTCTTCAATTGCTTTAGTGTAGCGTCGTCCTCTTCTTCCTATTCCTTCTCTTTTCCTTTCCCTCTTGCTTACCCTTTTTTCAACTGAGCTGGCTTGAAATGCCACCTACTCCTTGTTAAATGTTCTACGCCTTCGTCGGGATCCCACAATCTCGGCATTACATTTTTAGTCTACCTTACCTCGTCCACGCATAGAGGGCTTTCAAATGCTCACAGATCATTTAAATCACTGACCGTTGCTCTTCCTCTTCTTTTCTCATCATCCTCAATGGCCCATGTGTTGTCGACCTTCTCTTCCCATATGTCCTCTTTGATGTACTCCACTTGTTGTTCTCGAGTAGCCCAAAAGTCGGTCCATTCAGCTCCATCTGATTTTAGCTCAACCCTCACTAACCAGTAAGATTGCATATCATCAACATATATCTCCTCCTCAAAAAGTTGAGGAACGGTAATGCCATTGAGCACATGGCCAAATCCATATGGCCGTGCTGGGTAGTTCAATGGCAAGTCGTCCTCCTCATTACGCTCCTCCTCCTCTTGTTGGTTAGCTTGGATTTCTATCTAATACCCTTCCCAAGCATCATCATTCCATTCCTACATCATATCCCAGCCATTCCCAGCCACAATTAGTGAACAAGCTGTCAGATCCTCGGTAGTTGAGACATGCAGGATGGCAAATGCGTTGAACAGATGTACTGGCTCAGATCGTCTGACTATACCAGAGACATGCAATTTACCCCAGCTTGCTTGGCATGGTTTGGCAGAGGGTTGGTCATGACATTTGGCTTAAGAGTAGAAGATGGTGGAGGGATTACTTTATTGTCGATGAGATCCTAGATCTCATGACGCAGCCTCATACACTTATCAGTCAAATGCCCTGACCATAGTGGTAGGCGCAGTAGTGAGAAGCATTATATCGCAGCGATAGGGGATCAGGTACGGGTATAGGGTCCAACGGCTTGATAAATCCTTTCTTGACAAGTCGATTCAGGGCTATGGATAATGAAATGTTGAGGGGAGTGAAGGCTCTTCTTGGTTTTTGCTGTGGCTGCTGACCGTTGTTTGATTGTTGGGTATCACTTGACTGTTGAGTAGAGGAAGAAGGGTTCAAAAGATTAACCTCATTTGAACGAGACATAAGATTAGTAGCAGCAGGCTAGTTCTAGTTATTAGTGGGAAAGGTCCTTCTTAGTTTTTGACTGGGCTTAGCTTTCTCGATCTCTCTAGATGAAATGGCATCCTCAATCTGTACCCCAGCATTAAATAACTGCTTAAAAGTAGAGAGCAGCTGTGTGATAAGATAACACTTCAGAGGGGACTGTAGATTTTTCACCACTATTCTCACTTGTTCTTTCTCGGTAGGCTGGTTCGTCATCTTGGCGGCTTTGCCTCTCCACTGGGTCAGGAAATCAATAAATGATTCTCGATTCTCTTGACGAGTCGTTTCTAGCTCTCGAGTAGTGACGTCTAGCTGAACGTTGTAACTGTATTGACTGATGAAAGAAGTGGCTATATCTTTCCAAGTTCTAGTCTTAGCCACCTCTAGGGAGAGAAACCACCTTTGTGCTGCTCTAGATAATGATCGGTGGAACAATTGGGCCTTGAGCTGATCGTCGATCCCCATGGGGAGAGAGTACCAACATACATCCTCAGATGAATTTGGGGATCTCTGGTGCCATCAAACTTCTCCATCTCTGGTATCATAAATTTCTTTGGCAGTTTGGCATCTGAGAATAAACACAAACCGCCTACATTCAGCATGTATTCTTCTACTCCCTTTGCCTTTCTCAGTACCTTCTCCATTTGATGAATCTTTTCTACCAGTGCAGACTCCCTGGACTAGGCCGTAATCTCTTTCTCCACCAGGACATGTCGGGGAACTCGAGGTGGCATGGCGACTTGTGGTGCATCATATCCTTGGTTATCATCTCAAAAGTCTTCACCGTTCTCATTTATGTCATTCGACTGTCCATTCACACTGGGCAAACGGGCTCTTATCGCCCCGATCTGTGCTTGGCACTGATTTTGAACATCGGTTTGCTGCTCCACAGCCTGCTGTATCTTAGTGAACGCCCTCATCAAGGCTATTAGATTAACTTCATTTTTTGTCATTTTCAAAGAATCAACTGGCTGTTCAGATATTCTGTGAAGTCTTCCTGACCCTGATCTCGCCTAGACACGTGTTGACTATACTCTTCCTGGCTCAATGGTAAACCCACAGAAAAACCTGGATCCCACAAGAAGAATAACCAGTATCAAACACTTCCTTGAACGAAACTCTGACAATAGGTAGCAAACATCCCAGCTACCTAAAATAGCAAGCAGATAATCACTAAAACTGAAGTAATACCCCTGTTGGGTTCATACTGGCAAGGTAATAATAGGACAGCCAAGGATGATAGCTAAGGAGAAGATCAACCAAATCTAGAGGAAAGATTTATCTAAACGGAGAAACGGGCAACACTCCTACAAGAAATAGTTCAAACCTTGAAGAGACTGGTTCAATCTAGAATTCTATGGAAAAATAGGCAGCATTCCGGTAGAAAACAAGACAGGCTCACCCGGGTCAAAGAAAGTGAGCCTAAACAGAAACGACGGATAAAAGTAAGAACCCAAGAAGAACCTATAAGGGAGAAAAAAACTATCCTAAAGGCCTCAAAACAAAACACGGGTATGACCCTGAGAAGAAAACTACAGCGTGAAAACCAAAGAAGACGAAGAACAAAACTCGGGTAAGAACTCGAAGGCAAAACTAACTTAAATAAGGGATAACGAAAAACCCGGGCCAAACCTAGAAAAGGAACTAGCCTAAGCCAAACAAACAAACTTAACAAACGCAAACAAAACATACAATTAAGAAAACACATAATCCTACTAGGGTTAGCAGCACCTAATGGATGGTTCTAAGCTACTATATGAATAAGGCTAGTTTTAGTCAATCGAACAGGGTACCTTCTAAATAGTGTCGGGTATATACCTTTCATGCCTGGAGTGGTGCAGGACATGGTCAAACGGTACGCTCAAACTCTTTTACTGCACCTATAAAAGTGTACAGTCAGTAAGGCTTGCTCGCCTTCCAAACAATCCTCGAAACAGATAAACGATCAGGGTATCGGGTTGACCAAGCAGGGGGTGTGAAGAATAATGCACATGCATGTGAAAATGCAAATGAGAAAGTCTTATTAAGAACCAATGACGTTTTCTAGTCTAGCCCTCTTATTTGATTTTGGAAACCATAGATTCTGGGTTCGCTCCTCAGTAGAGTCGCCAGAAAATACTGTGGTGCCAGGGTTTTGGGGTTTTTGGTAGTTCAAAAATATGGGAATTCAAAGGATGTTTGAAAAATATTTTAACACCTTGAAAGCCAAATTTTGAAAAATCCATTTTGTTGAAAATAGAATCGCCACTTGATTTTTGAGAAAAATCAAGAAAAACAAAAATTGCTACTGATCTTTCAAGTGTTTAACCAAAGAAAAAGGGTTCGGGGGATAAGGTACGAATCGGGATAGCTCCATAGCTCCAAACCTCCAAAATCACGTTTTTCACCGTTTTCACAAAATACCACGTTTTCAAACCACTTTTGAAAACCACGGATGTCAACACACCCAGATCATGCATACAACCGAGAAAAAGGCGTAAAAATCCACTTTTAACCAAAAATCAAGGTTTACACATGAAAATCACGTTTTAAGCATTTCTACCAGGTGAAATCATACACAATTACATATATAACCCTTATACAGCAGTAGGGTTTAGAATCCTACCTTGGAGAGTTAAGAACTCGACGTCTCAAAACTGAACGGCGTCAGAACGAGAATCCGACCGGATATATACGAAGCCCTCGGCCCCGATAACAAGGATCCACAAAGGAATCAATAAAAACCCAAGCCCCAGGCCCTCAAATCTAGAGAGAAGGAGGAGAAAAGGGTTTCTTAGGGCTGAAGAAACGTTTTTGTATCAAAAATCATGCCACTGCCACTTTTATAGAAAATGAAAAATTACACAGTTCAGTCGACCAAACCATAGGGTTCAATCGACTGAACCCAGAAAAACCAGTTCGGTCGACCGAACTGGACCCCCCAATCGACCGAACTCCTCCACAGAGGTGTACTGGAATTTGCTTCGTGGTTTTCACGCCAAAAACCATCACAACAAGGTTTTTGGTCCAAACACAAGCCAAACGAGCCTCTATTGAACCCCCAGAAAGCGTGTAACACATCTACGCATGCTTTTCTACAACTTTAAAGTATAAACCATGCATCGATGCTATCATATACTGGAATAAAAACGTCACGTTTATAAACATCTCAAAATTATAAGGTTTCGGGTCTCACAACTCTCCCCCCTTAAGGAATTTTGCCCCTGAAATTCACAACAGGTCAAGAGGAAAACAGGTCTGGATATCTAGCACGCATCCCAGACTCAAGCTCCCATGTCACTTCCTCCACTCCACGATGAAGCCAAAGGATCTTGACATAAGCAATCGTTCTGCCCCGCAACACTTGCTCTTTTGTATCAAGAATCCTCACTGGACGCTCCTCATAAGTGGCATCCTCATCAATCCGCAGCTCCGCCCAATCTAACACATGCAAAGGATCAGGCTCGTACCTCCTAAGCGGAACACATTATTCACTGATGCTAACTGAGGTGGCAACGCCAATCGATAAGCAACCTCTCCAATCCTGTCAAGGATCTCAAACGGTCCAATGAAACGCGGTTATAGCTTCCCGCTACGACCAAATCTCATCACCCCTCTACGTGGTGATATCTTCGGAAACACATGATCCCCCTCTGCAAACTCTAAAGGTCACCTCGTCTGGTTTGCATAACTCTTCTGGTGGCTCTGCGCTGTCAGTAGGTGCTGGCGAATCACATCAACCTTCTCTGTCGTCTATCGCACCATGTCTGGTCCCAAAACTATGGTCTCTCCCACATCTATCCAACATACGGTCGATCTACACGGTCTACCATACAAAGCCTCATACGGTGCCATCCCAAAGCTGGACTGATAGCTATTGTTGTATGCAAACTCTACCAACGGTAGATGATCCTCCCACGAACCCCTAAAATCAAGGACACAATCCCTCAGCATGTCCTCCAGAATCTGTATAGTCCTCTCTGACTGGCCATCTGTCTGGGGGTGAAAAGCAGTACTGAACGTCAAGTTTATCCCCAATGCATCCTGTAGACTCTGCCAAAAACGTGATGTGAAGCGCGGGTCTCTGTCTGAAACAATAGACACTGGCACTCCATGCAACCTGACTATTGTTGGAATGCGAAAAAAAAATTAAGAACCGGCGCCTTGACCGTAAAAATGGCGCATGCATTTTTCATGAAAAACGATAACAAAAAACTGAATTATTATGATTAAATATACCTTCAAGAAACTTGAACAAGTTTCTTTGATGCAGAACAACGATCCGAGACGACCTAATGATCTTCTCACGTATATCCCGACGCACACGACGATCCCAGTGAGTGGGCACCGATCCGGATCTTCGTGTTTTTCTCCTTTTGGTTTCTATCTCACACCTCTCTCTCAAAGAAAAAATGAATTCACAACGGAAGAGTGAAGGGGGCGGCGGCTAGGGCTAGGGATTAGGGTTAGTTTTTGGCTCCTTGTGATATATTTTTAATATATCACTTGAGATATCTTTGGAAACTATATCTCTCTTTCTTAAAACCAAGGAGGAGATATATTTTTCCATAAAACAACCTCCTATCCCCTATTACAGCTGGCCACCTAGGGAGTGATCCCTAGGTGTGCCAAATTCCAATACCGCCGTCCATTATTTAACTTAATCCCTGAATGTTTCCGGCAGCAAAATCGACATTCAAATTAAATTAAATAATTACCGAAATCGATAGGAAAAAGTATCCGTGCGTATAAAGGGCTACGTGAGGGATCACGAGGAGACTCTTGGTTCCTTCGAGTTCGCAATCGCTCGACTGTTATCACAAGAGAGTATAATAGGCGATTGTACCGCGGGTTCCACATCTAAGTCCTTGAGGAAGTTCCTAAGCCAGACTGCTTCCTTAGCTGCATCCGAAGCTGCAACATATTCAGCCTCCATGGTAGAGTCAGCATTACAAGACTACTTAACGCTCCTCCAACTGATGGCTCCACCTCCCAAAGTAAACACATAACCCGAGGTGAACCTCCTAGAGTCTCTATCTGCCTGGAAATCTGAGTCAGTATACCCAAGAGGTATAAGACTATCAGCCTGGTACACCAACACATGCTCCCTAGTCCTTTTCAGGTCTTGAGTATATTCTTGACCGCAGTCCAATGCTCTTCCCCTATATTTGACTGATATCTGCTTACCATGCCTATGGAATAACAGATATCTGGTATAGTGTAGAGCATGGTATACATGAGACTTCCTACTGCTGAAGCATAAGGAATACCTCTCATCCTCTCTATCTCCTAAGGTATCCTACGACACTGATCTCTAGATAGAGTAATTCCATATCTAAAAGGAATAAATCTTTTCTTAAAATTTTTCATGCCAAAACGAGCAATAATCAAGTCAATATAGTGGGCTTGTGATAAGCCCAACATCCTACGTGATCGATCTCGAACGAGCTTGATCCCAAGGATTTGGCCCGCTTCTCCCAAGTCCTTCATGTCAAATTGACTCGACAACCATTCTTTACCGAAGATAGCAACCCCACATCATTTTTTATTAGGAGAATGTCATAAACATAAATGACTAGAAATGCCACCTTATGCCCATCGCACTTTCAGTACACACAATACTCGATAGGACATTAATCAAAGCCAAAGCTTTTAATCGCCTGGTTAAATCGAGTGTTCCAAGACCTTGATACTTGCTTAAGCCCAAAAATAGATTTTTTAAGCTTGCATATCATATGCTCCTGGCCCTTTGCTATGAACCCGTCTGCCTACATCATATAGATGCTCTCGTCAAGAATTTCGTTAAGGAATGCCATCTTGATGTCCATTTGCCAAATCTCGTAATCGAGATTAGTAGCAATGGATAAGAGAATTCGAATGGACTTAAGCATAGCAACCGACGAATAAGTTTTCTCATAATCGAACCCTTCTTTCTGAGTAAACTCTTCGCAACGAGCCTAGCTTTGAAGGTTTCTACCTTCCCGTCCACTCCTCTCTTTTTCTTGAAGATCCATTTGCACCTGATGGGTTTTATCCCATCTAATGGATCCACAAGCTCCCAGACCTGATTAGAGTACATGGACTCTATCTCAGATTCCATAGCCTTTTGCCATAATACTGCATCCTTGTCTTGCGGTGCTTCATTGTAGTTTCTGGGTTTGGTATCATGTTCTTCTAGGATCTTGTCGTAAGACTCTCCCAAGAACATGAACCTCTCAGGTTGACAAACAACCCTCCCACTACTACGAAGCTCCTGCTGTGTACTCACGATAGGTGGTATCTTGTTTTGTTCATTAGGTATGTTTTCCATTTGTACCATATTTTCATTCCTCACCTCTTCAAGAACAACTTGTGACTGGGGTTCGTGATTTATTACATAATTCTCTTATAAGAATCTAGAATTTGTGCTAACAAATACTTTCTGACTCTTACGATCATAAAATAAATCACCTTTAGTTCCTTTAGGGTATCCTACAAAGAAACAGACATTTATCTTTGGTTCTGCCATACTTACATCTCCCACCAACACGTGTGCTGGGCAACCCCATATCCGGAGTGTTTAAGACTTAGCTTACGCCCAATCCATAACTCCAAAGGGGTTCCAGGAACTGCTTTAGTAGGCACCGAATTCAGAATATATGCCGCCGTTTCTAATGCATACCCCCAAAACAAATACGATAAATCCAAATAACACATCATGCACCTCACCATCTCCTTAAGGGACCTATTCCTCCTCTCTGCTACACTATTCTGCTGAGGCATACCTGGTGCAAATAACTGGGATTTTATCCCATGTTCTGATAAGTAGTTCCTGAACTCCCCAGAGAGGTATTCACCTCTACGATCAAATCGTAGGATTTTGATACTTTTACCTGTTTGCTTCTTCGCTTCCGCCTTAAACACTTTGAATTTCTCAAAGGTTTCA